>SRPZ01000024.1:0-186665 GCA_018360255.1 Claviceps maximensis
CAAAAGCATGGAACTAAATGGCGGGGAGAACATGGACAGGAACGCCTCGTGCACGAGGACGAAGATTAAAAACGAACAGGAAGAAAAAAAAGAAACACAGGCCTTTCAATGTCACCACTTGTTCCCTTGTTCCCTCGCTCCTTCGCTCCCTCGCTGTCTCGCCTCTTCTAGAAGAGTCCGGAGAAGCCGTATTATGGCATGGGACAAAATTGACTGGACAAATCACATCCCTACGGGGCTGGAGTGCGGAGTGCGGAGTGCGGAGTTGGCACTAAGCGGACATTCAGTCTCCACAATCTCGCCGAGTACAAGCCGCCGCCATTTTACTTCCCGAACCAGGGTTAGGGGTGGTGCAATGGATGTGATTGAAATGCCCACAACATCAAAAGCATTGTGTTGCCTGCCGAGATGCGCTGCCAGGTTTGCCATGTGTGGCATGTGCAAAGATGCTACGAGAAAAGAGCTGTCAGGGGTCTGTCTGTCTGTCTTCCAAGGATGCCATACCGGGCGCGCACACGCACATACATAGTGCATACATTCACATGTACAGTATGTGGGAGAGTGATTGGCCTCTTGTATGTAGTTGAACACCGACAGTGTCGGCCTGCGACGGCAGTAGCATTCCGTCTGTTCCTGACGTCAGCGACGCGGCTGCAAGGAAGCGATCTACCGCCCGCGGACGCTGCGCCGTACGCTGCGCCGTACCAACGACTCATCCAATAATTGGCAGCGCCACAGGTGCCGCAGACTTGGAAGGCGCATGTGGCGTGGCTGCCCGTGCAAGGTGGCGACCGCCAGACGACAGTCGGCTCGACACGACGCGGACAAAGAAACCCGGAGCAACAGTGAATCTAGATCGCAAAGCGACGGCGTAGCGACGACAGGCGCGCTGGTGCGTTGGCGTACAAGTCAAGGATCCAGCCCCTCTCTCGCTTCGCAGAGTACCTATGATTAGGAGCCCAGTAGTCTGGTCTGCCCGCCCATACTCCCAGGACCGCTGGCGTTCGGAGCTGTCAGTTGGTTGCGCCATCTGCAGGTCCGACACAAGGTAGAGGCAACATTGTAGAAGCACCAAACCAGACAGACCAGACCAGACCAGCAACGCAACGCAACGCAACCGACTGTGCCGCGAGGCGTGGACGGAAGAGTCAGCTTATGTAAGCTACACTCACGCGGAAGGCATCTAGAACTACGCAGAAAAAGGAAAATCAGCTGATGAAGCGCTGATGCCACGATCCAACCCAGCATCCAGCCAAGGCAGGATCCCCAGACAGGCAGGGAAGCTTCTCCGCTCCTGCCTCGGGACGCTCAGGCCGTCAGACGTCTGGGGGGATATGGTGGGGCTTAGTGCCTCGCCCCAGCTGTCTGGCAGGCCTGTCGGGCGCCAGGGCGGGCTGTCAGGCCTATGGCTCTCCATTTCTTGACTGTTGCTTGATTGGTTCGGTGATCCTGCAATCTTCCTTCAACACTGCGCTGCGAGGATGCCTCGGTGTTGGCCACGGGTCCGACCATCTTTTGCACGGCCGCAATCAAACTGCATGTACATATGGATGTGTGTACTGCACCAACGACAGGCTCAAATGCGCAGTCGTCGACAACACACACCAGACACCTCAGACGTCGTGTTTCTGCGTTTCGCCAAGCCAGGCCAGTCGAGACTGCCGGATTATCGAACTGACGGACTGACGGACTGACGGACTGACGCCACAAACAAGCAGCCGCCGCAATGCCGGCAAGATCGATGGACCCCAAAACTGGCTTCTTGTTGTGGGGCAGCAGCCCGTTCCGTCGACGTGACATTTGTTCGTTCGAGGCTCCCTTTCCCCATGTTGTCGGCACCGCGGATGCATCAATGTGGATGAAGGCGTTGGCAACCCAACTCGATGCATGCATGACTGAGTCAGGATCATCTGGTGTGCCTGACGCATGGGTGGGTGCGGCAGCAGCAGCAGCAGCAACGACGACGACGACGACGACGACAAACAACACCGTCCCAACATGGGGAAGCGGCAGGACCAGTCTTACATGTTGATGCCCGTGTTTCCTCCCCTTATCGTGAGGAGAGACACATGTAAAGACGCGGCAGGGCCAGCAGGCCGCAAGCAGCAAGAGTGTACGCCGCTTCGGACGCTTTTGTCTATTCCTGCGTCGCCCCTCCCTCCCTCATGCCCATCTATACCCAAGCGGCCGAGTAAGCAAGTAAGCAAGTAAGCGTTATCTCATGCCAAAGTCGACTAAGTCATGAAACAAAGCAGATCGCAACAAGCTAAAAATACAAAAAAAAAAGACAAAAAAAGAAGAAAGGAAAGAAGGACAAAAAAGAGAGACATTAGAGAGACACACATACACACACACACACACAGAGAGAGAGAGAGAAAGAGAGAGAGAAAGGACACCCGACCAACAATGGCTTTGCCACAGCACTATTATTTCCTAGACAACTTCTCCCCACAACAAGCTTTTCCACTTAAGACATACCTACGCCGCGCTGCATCACCTAGCAACTTTAATTCGTCACATCTTCTCGTTCCAGACAGTCTCGAACCCCTAAAATCGTCATTGCCGTTCTCGTTGGCTCACTCGTTTTTTTTTTGTCTTCTTTTGTTTTTCCGTCTCTCTGCCAAATTATTGACACACACCCTTGTTAGCTTGCGCGGGTCCCCAGCATAATAATCCTTGCTCTTCGGGCCTTCTTTTGACGACACAACCGGGCTTGTATTGCCCATTTGCGGATGCTCGTTTGAGCCTCTTGCCTCTTGCCTTTTGTTGGTCTAACTGTATGTACGGTCTTGCTTGACTCTCAATTCTGAAGCATGAGTTAAGCTGTTTTTGGCTCACCACCACCACCACCACCACCATCATCATCATCACCATCACCATCATCACCATCATCGTCATCATCTTTGGTGGCAGAAAATCGCGCCGTGGAAGTACACTTCATATTGCAGAGGCTTTTCACGTCGGGCAGCCCGCACCAATCCGACCATGGTGGTAGCATTCACCGTCGGTAATTTCTTGCAGAAAACAATCACAGCAACATATTAAGAAAAAATAAAAAAAAACAGCAAAAGCAAAAGAAAAGAAAACATCCACCCATTAGAACCAGTAAGTGGCAAAGCCACATGCTGGGCCCGTGCACTTGCTTCTTCAACACGCTTGCATCCCCGACACCGTCGCGTATTCATCTCCACTTGCCAAGACAAGCAAAGCTTTGCTGTGGTCTGGTTGGTCCTTTTGCCTCGTCCCCAGGGTCCCCAAGCCCATTTCCACACGCAATTCTCTTTGTCCCCGGCTCTATGGATGCCCATGGGGAAATGAAGTCGGGGTGTAGCATCGGTTGCAACCATGCCTGGCTTGTTTAGCGCCATTTTGCCCCTCCACCCCACACAGACGAAGTTTGGTCACGGAGGTCACGGGGTGCCGAATATTTTTTTTTTTTAATCTTTTCCCACTTCTCCTTAGCCCCCGTAGCTCGAGGCTCACTCTAGACCAAGTCCTTGACGTTGCGATGATGGGTCTGCTTCCCATGTATAAGTTGTCCCCGTCCCCCGTGTTTCTTGCTGCGTTTCCTCGCTCTTCATGTGTTAGAATCCTATCCCAATCCCCACAACCTCTTTGTTACTGACACCTCACTCGCTCTCAAGAAGAAAAATTGAGAAGAAGCCACCATGAGTGTCGTTCGAAAGGTCTCCCTATCAAAACCTCCTGGTGAGGTGGGCAAGTCGTGGCCCGGCATCGTCGTTGGCTTCTTTGTTGCTTTCGGCGGTGTTCTTTTCGGCTATGATACCGGCACAATCAGCGGCATCCTTGCCATGCCCTATTGGCAAGACACATTCAGCACCGGATATCGAAACCCAGAAGGTCATCTTGATGTTACCACGACCCAGGAATCTGCGATTGTATCAATCCTATCTGCCGGTACATTTTTCGGCGCTCTGCTCTCCCCCTTCATGAGTGACGTTATCGGCCGACGTTACGCGCTCATGATCTCAACCTGGGTCTTCAATCTCGGTGTCATCTTACAAACAGCATCGACTGCTATTCCTATGTTCCTGGCCGGTCGATTCTTCGCCGGTCTTGGTGTCGGTTTGATATCCGCCCTGATTCCTCTATACCAGTCGGAAACTGCACCCAAGTGGATTCGTGGTGCCATCGTCGGTGCCTACCAGTTTTCCATCACCGTCGGTCTCCTGTTGGCCGCCATTGTCAACAATTCTTCCCAAGACCGATACGACTCTGGCAGCTACCGCATTCCCATTGCCGTTCAATTTGCTTGGTCACTCATTCTTTTCATCGGAATGATCATCCTTCCCGAAACGCCACGCTTCCTCATCAAAGTTGGCAAGGGAGAACAGGCCGCCAAGGCCCTGGGAACCCTTCGTCGTCTTCCTGCGGATCACCCTGCCATCGCCGACGAGCTCGCTGAAATCAAGGCTAACCACGACCACGAGATGAAACTTGGCTCCGCCTCATACCTTGCATGCTTCAAGCCTCCTTTGCTGAAACGTCAGCTCACCGGCATGGCTCTTCAAGGGCTTCAGCAGCTGACAGGCATCAATTTCATCTTTTACTACGGCACTAAGTACTTTGAGCGTTCTGGTGTCAGCTCCGGTTTCGTCATTTCCATGATCACCTCGGCCATTAATGTCCTTTCCACACTGCCAGGCATGTACATGACTGACAAGTGGGGACGTCGACCATTGCTACTCACTGGTGCCATTGGCATGGCCGTCTCACAGCTCATTGTCGCCGTTACAGGTACCCTGAGCTCCGGCCAAACCCCCGAAGGCGTTGTGACAGTCAAGAGCATCGCCGGCCAGAAGGCCGCCGTCGCCTTCTCATGCATCTACATCTTCTTCTTTGCATCAACATGGGGACCCCTCGCTTGGGTGGTTACGGGAGAAATCTTCCCCCTCAAGTCGCGTGCCAAGTCTCTCAGCATGACCACCGCCACCAATTGGCTCCTCAACTGGGCCATAGCCTACTCCACGCCGTACCTCGTCAATTATGGTGACGGGTACGCCAATTTGCAGTCCAAGATCTTTTTCATCTGGTTCGCCTGCTGCTTTATCTGCATTGCCTTTGTCTACTTCTTCATCTACGAAACCAAGGGTCTTACCTTGGAAGAGGTTGACCAGATGTACACTGAGATATCATCGGCGAGGAAGTCCTTGGGCTGGAGGCCGACTGAGTCATGGGCACACCGTGAGAGCATTGCCCAGCAGGGGGGTGTTCTGGGAGATGAGTTCAAGGGCAGCCAGGGTCCCGCCACGGCGACTCATCTGGAGAAGAACAGCAGCGATGTTTAAAAGATTTGATATGATTTTGGGAAAGCGTTTTAGTATGAATTGTACATGATTTATTGAATAGCAAGAATAGCAAACACGGCTCAACTTTTTTTTTTCATTCTTTACAAATTAGTCCAAACGTGCATTGCTGGTGTTATTTTAATTGTAAACCTACGTCGACAGGGAGGTATGTAGTACAGATATATCAATGAATCACTTGTCCGAGAAGTATAGAAACACTTGTCAGAAATAGTATATAAAACCTCTGCGCCGAGTATCTTATTTAGCCTTTTTTAAATATATATTAAAATAAGTATAAACATGTTGCGTCATGTTCCATGTGCTCCGACGTGTCCTCGCCGCTATATGAAGAATGGCATCTTCATGTGCATGGAGCGCGCAAACGGGTTTCCACTCCACTCCGAAGGCCGTGAGCCCGTTCCTCGAGACTCGAAGTAGTCTTGTCGTCGTCGCCGCAAAGCCGGAAGCACACATACTGTCGGCCCGACCAAAACTTTGCTTTCTGGTTTAATCAGACTCTGACTCGATATATACGTACTCCCCCGCGATCTGCAACTTCGGCGCACATTTCTCCTACAACAAGAGTCAGTCAATCTTTTCAATCGATGTTCGGCTTTTCCCCGTCCTTGTTCCCTCCCCGTGTGTGCGTGTAACTCACTCCTATCATGACAAATTGCGTGGCCAAAAACTCGGCCGGCCCTGGCGGAAAGGACCCCGGAACGGTCATGTTGAATGTCTGCTCGGGGGTCGGCCCGCCCTTGGGCTCAAAGGGGCCTGAGTAGAGGATGATGCCGAGGTTTTCGCCGGCGTTGGGACACGAGCCATCTGGGCAGGGGAGGAGGCTGATGACGATGGAGACGTGGCGGAGGATGGTACCGTTTGTCTGTGCATGCGCGTGCGTGTTAGAAGGATGGGGTGTTAGAAGGGATGTCGTGTTAGAAGGGATGGGGGTCTTTATTTTTCTTCTTTTATTTTATCTTTCTCTTTTTTTTACCACCCCCCCCCCTTTTGTCTTCTGTCTTTTCTTCTCGACATTCTTGTTCCATTCTTCTGCTCGTTATAAGAAAAGACTACACGCACCGGCGTCTGGATAATAACGGTGAAAGGAGTCTCGCGGTCGAGCGAGGCACCGGGTCGGGGTCGGCGGATGCGGATGTTCTGCGCCGTCGCGACGGCCGCGAGAGCCAGCGTGACGAGGGGCGAAAACTTCATGGCGGAAACGCGATGGACGGAAACTGTGCTGAGGGGTACGAGAAGATGGATACGCGCAAGAGTATATGTGTTTAGGAGCAAGATGGCGTGACGAGTAGATGTGCGCTTATATATGCGACTGGGTGGGAATGCTCTGGTATGCGTACGGGTATGCTTGTTTGTTTTGGTTGGGCAATTGAGGGAAAAAAAAAAAAAAAAAAAAAAAGGGCTCCATGGGGAAAAAGAAAAGAGAAACCCAACTCACCCAGTGGCATGGCATTGTTTTGCTGTACATATACCCAGCGCAATTTTACACAGGTAACATACATACATACATACAGTGTGTGGTGTCTGGTATTCGCGCAGGACGAGGTATCTGGAATCATCTACACTTTCCACACACGAAGCGGGTGAATTCGATCTACCTCGTCCTGCAGGCCCACGCACCGTGTGTAATTCGCATCGCACATTCACATCTGTAGTTTCCGCATCGGCGGAATAAAAAAACATGGCCGGGAACAGGGAAGAATGGAGCTGAGTTGTCAATGCGTTCTCGAACCGAGCATGCATATGCGTGCGTGCTGTCGTGTTCCTGCTGCGACGCTGGCCGCGATGCGCGGGGCGGAATCTGTTTTATTTTGCGGGATGCCTCATCTTAAATTATGCATCATGACTGTTGGGGTTGGCCGGTGGGATCATTTTTTTTTTTTTTTTTTTTTTTGGCTCTTCTTCGTGTCGTCTATTTTAAAACATTCTTGATCCTCTTATTTTGTGTTGCCTTTTTTCTTGGCCGAGGGGCGGGGTCGTTTATGTTTTGTTGTGCTGTGTGGGTGGAGGGGGAGGGATGAGTCAGAGGAATGTAATGTGTCTTGTCCTGGTGCGTCGGATGGACGGAAAGACAGTCATTGGTCTGTCTGGTATTTCGCCAAAGTGCATACAGTCTAGCCCCTTGAATTGTTGTAGAATTCTAAATCAATCTACTTCGCCGGGGCCACTCACGGTGGGGGATGTAGATACCGGAAGAAGACTTCTTGTCACATGGAACAGTTACACACGGCTTATGTAACGTAAATTGCGTTAACCAGGCCGCCTACGGGGTAGGTATCTTTGTGAAATGATGCAAGGACAACGGTGAATCTACATGCAGCAGTGAAGCCGTTGTGACATTTGTGCAAAAACAGCCTGACAGAGAAGAGGAGGCCGATGAGATACTGGACTGCATGCAGACCATGGCCAGATGGTTTGCGTGTACCACAATCTATCCCCTACATTATATGGCGCCAAGCATGATCCTTTGCAAACATTACTTCCAGGGGTAGACTGTTGACTGTGTCGTTGGGGGAAAAGGTCTGCTATATGCAAGGGCAATACGAACATGTCTATGTCCATTGCACATAGCCAGGCGCTGCCATGCGGCGGGGTTTTGCATCTTGCCTCGTCTTATGTGACTGACGGTGTGCTGTGCTGTTCGGGCACCGTGTGCGTAGACGATGCACACGGTAGATGGCGGCATCGGAGTGGCTGGCTGCGTGCAGACAAGGCACGTCTGCACAGTGTGCAGCGGCACGCCAGGCACTCGCCGCGCCGCGCCGCGCCGTGCCGCGCCATGTGGTGCCGCCACCTCGCCGTGTATACGGGCCGTCTAATTCCCGCCCGGATTTCCGGGCCAGCGCCAGGCACGATGGATCATGGACAGACAGACATGACAATCCGTCAAGACAGCATGGACATCGTCATGGTCGCGAGGAAAGTTCGACCGAAGCCACAACGTTCGAGTGGCCGATCCCCCCCCGACTACGTGCCACAATAACATTCCGGCGTGACACGGCCATGGCCCGTCATTCGTTGCCCTTGTACCCCTCATCTCAGCTCAGTCTTGCCACATGACCTCACCACTTCTTACTACAAGGACGTGGACTATGATACGCATACGGCACGCCATGCTGGTTAAGGACTCTGTGATAAGCCATCTTTTCCATAAGTAGATGTGATTAACGCATTACACTAATTCATGCATTAGGCGTTCAGTCTTGCCGGCCATGTATCTACTACGCATAACCTTAGTTCTTACTACCATAATACGCACACAACACATATAATTAATGCATTGCACTGATTTATGCATTAGGTCCCCCTATAACTATATAATATGACCTATCTCATATTAGCTGAGTCTCGCTACATAACTCATCTCGTGCCCCCCCCTTCCTTGTGGCACCTCATCCGTCACAGTCCGCGATGAACTTGGCATCTCGCGAGCCGTTCCAACCTGTCGTCCAGTTTTCACAAAACATAACCCAAACGTGTCTATCAGCAATCCCCCCCCCCACTATAAAACTCAAAAATAAATAAATTCCCAAACACAAAATGTCTCCTCACGGACAAACACACAAAGAATACGACATCATCATTGCCGGAGGCGGAACAGCAGCATGTATCGTCGCCAGCCGACTCGCAGAAGCAGACCCGAACCTGTCGATCCTCATCATCGAGCAGGGACCGAATAACCTGGACGATCCGGCCATCACGACTCCCGCCATGTTCTGGACCCATCTGCGCCCCGAATCAAAGTACACCACTTTCTACCAGGGAGACGAGGAGGAGTCCATCGACGGGCGGCGAGCTCTTGTGCCGATGGGACGGGTCTTGGGAGGCGGATCGTCCATTAACTTTATGATGTACACGCGAGGTATGTCTCGAGACGTTGTTCTCCCTTGTTTTTATGTTTGTAATCTGTGAGGAGCGATTTGTTCTGTTTGTCTTTGCGCTGTGTAAAAAAGGGAACGAAGAAGAAGAGGGAGGGGAGAGAGAAGAAAGAAAAGAAAAAGAAAAAGGAGAGAGAGAGAGAGAGAGAAAGAGAGAGAGAAAGAGAGAGAGAGAGAGAGAGAGAGAGAGAGAGAGAGAGAGAGAGGCCACCAGGGAGAGTAAAAACAACTACTAAATACTCCCCGCCTCAGCCCAGGCCTGTGACTTTGACTCCTGGAACACCGAGGGCTGGGACTCGGAAACGCTCATGTCCCTGTCCAGAAAGCTCGAGACATTCCACCCCGACGGCCCAGAGTACGACCGGAGCGTGCATGGCTACCAAGGACCCATCGGCGTCTCCCTCGGCACGTACGGATCCGCCGATTCGCGCCGCGACATCATCGCCGGCGCCGTGGCCGTGGGCGAGAAGGAGCTCGTCGACTTGCAGGACTTCAAGACGGCCAGCGGCATCGCGCCCTGGTTCGGATATATCTCGCCCGAGGGGAAGCGCCAGGACGTCGCGCATCGGTACCTGCACCCGCTGATGGCGTCGGGGAAATACCCCAACCTGCATCTGCTCGTGGAGACGACCGTGTGTCGCGTGCTCTTTGACGGCACGCGCGCGACGGGCGTCGAGTGCCGGCCGACGCCCGCCCCGGCCGCCGCAAGTCCCGGACAGAATGTGGCTTCGGGCAAGGAGCCGACCGTCGTGACGGCCAGGAAGCTCGTCGTCGTCTCGGCCGGCGCCTTTGGCACGCCGCAGCTGCTCGAGAGGTCGGGAGTCGGCAGCGAGCGCATCCTGTCCAGGCTGGGCATACCCCTCGTGGTCGACCTGGCCGGCGTCGGCGAAGACTACCAGGACCACAATCTCGTCGAGTGCACATACAAGGTCGACCTTTCCCCGTCCGAGACGCTGGACGCGCTCATCTCGGGCCGCCTGGACCTCGCCGGCCTGCACGCAGAGAAGCACCCGATCCTGAGATGGAACGGCGTCGACGTCGCGGCCAAGCTCCGGCCGTCCGAGGCCGAGGTGGCCGAGCTGGGCCCCGACTTCCAGCGCCTCTGGGACCGCGACTTCAAGGACCGGCCCGAACGGCCGCTGATGCTCCTCGCCGCCCTGTCCATGAGCCTCGGCGGGCCCGAGGAGATGGCCGAGGCCATGGGCGGCACGCACCAGTACCTCACCATGGGCCCCTACACGGCGTACCCCTACTCGCGCGGCAGCGTGCACATCCTCTCCCGGGATCCCTTCTCGCCCCCGGCCTTCCGCTCGGGCTACCTCTCCCACCCGGCCGACCTGAAGAAACTCGTCTGGGCCTACAAGAAGCAGCGCGAGATGATGCGCCGCACCAACATGTTCCGCGCCGAGGTGCCCATCCGGCATCCCTGCTTCCCGCCCGGCAGCAAGGCCGCTCTGCTGGACCGTCATCCCCTCGGCGCCGCCGCCGCCGGCTATGCCTCGCCCGCGGACCGGTCCGCCCTGCCGCCCGTCGAGTACGATGCTGCCGACGACGCCGCCATCGAGGACTACATCCGCCGTAACGTCCACACGTCCTGGCACTCCATGGGCACCTGCAAGATGGCGCCGAGGCACCGCGCCGGCGTCGTGGACAAGGACCTCAACGTTTACGGCGTGACGAACCTGAAAATCGCCGGTACGCATGCTGTCCCCCTTATTCTCACTGTCTTCTGTTTTTTTTTTTTTTTTTTTTTTTTTTTTTTTTTTTTTTTTTTTTTTTTTACCGTATCCCCTCAACCTCCCCGCACCGCTAACTGGCCCGCAGACCTGTCCATCTGTCCCGAGAACGTGGCGGCGAACACGAACAACACGGCACTGATTGTCGGCGAGAAGGCTGCCGTCATCATAGGCCGGGAACTCGGTCTACATATCCCCGGCTGATGCTTGGCAGGATTGTCAGCATCAACCTCATCCACGCGCGTGTGGCAGGGAGCGGCAGGGGGCACGAGCGGCAGCCACGGGGGCGTCATGTATATAAAGGCCACTGTGCCTCTAATGAACTCCATAGTGAATTGATCAAGAAACTTTACTCACGACAGAATGCACATGTCAACAGGGAAGGGCTTCGTGATGGCATTGGGACGGCGTGGTGGCAAAGTCTCTCATCTGTTTTTCTATGAAAAGTGGACAAGAGGCTTAGAAGGCATTATAAAAAAAGAAAAGAAAAAGACAGATGACCGAACAAAATGGGGGAACGGTAGCCGGAAACAAGGAGAAAAGTGGTCATCAAACACCAGCAGATACGCAGTCGACAGTATTATCACAACATCGCACAAACAATTCAATCAGCATCGACAACACCCACACGTCATACATGGATGGGTCTGTGCATCTAGTAAAGTGGAGAAAGTTGCCTGAAAGATTGCTCCAGACAAAATCTCCGACTTGCACCGGGGCAAATTAGGCTATTTACCAGCTATATAGATACAACCATCCAGTGCTGGTCTAGGACATTTTTCCGCCGCCGCAGTAGGGTTATGGGGTTATGGCCCGCAAACCACATCAGAGAGGACGAGAGAACGGTTGAAACGTCTCTCGATAGGAAGATGGGGTGTGAGAAGAAATGAAAACGATGGGATTTATGGAAAACCGACGTGGGGTTGTCTGATGAACAAAGCGAGCTATGCTAGACAGCTGGATATATTGTGTTTGTGAAGAGAAATGAAGAGATCAAAGAAATAAAAGGATTAAGAGAAGAAAAGAGAAAAGAAGAAGAAAAGAAAAGCAAGAACAAGACCAAAAAGTAAAATAAAATAAAACAAGATCCCCCGCCGTTGATTTAAGCAAAATGTCCAAACATCATTGATTTTCCGCCCCCCCCCCCTAAAATAAGTAAAGGAACAAATGGCGCCATGCTTCAATTCCGGATGAAAACGCCGCCCAGTGTCTATTCGACTCTACTGGGTGTGATGATGCTGATATTGAAATGATGGTTGATGATCGAGGGGATGTTGTTGTGCGTGGAATGAATGGGCGTGTTGGAGCTGGGTTTGTAGAGCAGGCAACGTCTGCTGTCCTGGCGGTTGTGCTTGTGGTGGTTGTGGCGATTGTTGTAGTTGTAGTAGTAGTTGTTGCGGCTGTTGCTGCTGTAGCTGCTGTAGTTGCTGATGTTGAAATAATTGTTGAAGTTGCTGAATCTGAGCGGGCGACTGCAACACCAGGTATCCGGGCCCCAAAAGCGGATGTGGCGCGTACTGATACTGCATGGCATCGAGCTCTTGGGGAGCAACGGTCATGGATAGCGGAGGGGCGGCGGAGACCTCACCATGTGGCCATGCGGGCGTCGGCTGGGGCGTGCACCAGCTTTGCTGCGTCATGGGCGGAGCGCTGTTCTCTTTTCGTGGCCACGTAGCGTGCGAATATCCGGTGCTGGGCGGCCCAACCGGAGAAGGCCCGGCCTCAGCCGAATCCATTTCCGAGACCATCGTCGACAGATTCGAGGGCGTCCACGCCTGTTGAGTCGTCCATATTCCCTTTCTCCTCCTCATGCCAATGATCAGCAGCAGGACTAACTGCATAAATCGAAGCCAGGTGTTTCCGAGAGCGTCGACCAGATTCCACCACCAGGGGTTGTCCGCAGAGGGGAGAATCCACCGAGCATATAGCACAACGAATAAAGTCCACCGAACAAAGTCCAGAATCGTGATGATGAGATATAATAAGGCAACCTATTCGGAGTCAGTCAGTCTGATTCGTTCCACTTACCCTACCCTTCCCTCTGTTTTGTGAGGGGTGAGAGGGAAATGAGAAAGACGTACCTGCCGCGTTGCGACACCCGCCTTGTGCTTGTACACTACAAAACTGGCGTAGACGATCTGACAGATAGAAACCGCCCATGATGGAATGTAGAAAGAAGCGCCAATCTTGCTGACAACCTTCAATGACTGTGTAAGCTGGACATAGCTTGCATTGTTCTCCGAGCTGTTCCAGTACGCTACCCAAGCTGATGCCGGCTGTCCAAAGTAGGCGAGTACGATACAAATGAGAACAATAATGGTGACGTATGCTGCGTAGCGCAGCCGGAGCTGGTAAGGCCGTGATTGGCCTTCTAACGTATACATGAGTCCGTTGCCGAGTTCGACGAGAATGAGGACGAAGAAGATGTCGACAGAGTGTTCAAAAAGGTTGCCAGCAAAGCTGAGATATCGTTCTGATCGAATGATGGCGCTGATGTCGTCGCGAGTGTGGTTGACAGTGTCATAGTAACCAGCGTCGTTCTGCCACGAATATAGAATGACGTTCAAAACGTCGGCTGATATGATGCAGGAGATGGACCTGCCAGAACACGACCAAAAAAAATCATCGTTAGCAAGCCGCCTTGAATTTGTAGAAACTCCTTCGGCCATCCCATTGGAATATTGGGGTATCTGAGCGCGCTCCGGATATGGTCATGACCAACCCAGACTTGACGCCAGCAGGCGACCAACTTACACCAGTAAAAGCGGATGACAACCTTTGAGCCATGAAAAGGCTCTTCGTGCCGGATCGCGTCGACGCCTCGCCAAGACTAAGCTTAGAATACCGACCATGACGATTGGCAGCACCATGAACCCCGTGATTGCTGCATGGACAATGGTCCATACTGTGGCATCATTCACCATGGTAGTGGACGCGATGCCCGATTGTCGTCAGGATTAGGTGAGGGGTCAATTACTCAGTCGAGGCCGGGCTACCCATACTTGGCTGTCGACAAGCAGGTTTCCAGTATCCACGGGGGCGGTGAGGTTGTCGTCGTGGTCGCGGTCTACGTTATCGTCGGCGTCGTCGTCGGCGGCCTCGGCGGCGGAGAAAGTTCTTGAGGCCGAGTTTGATGTGCACATATGTGCGTAGGTATATGAAATAGAAAAAAACAACAACAACAGAAAAACAGAAACAGGAAGAAGCCGTCGCAGAGTAAGCAAGGGAAGAACGGGCTGACGGCTTTTTCGTGCTACCACGGAAAGCCTATACCGGGGAATGTCAGATAGGTAAAGCTTAAAGTGGTATTAGAGTCGGCGAATCGAGTTAGTCATTGCATGAAAAGGGCGGCAGGGCGAAAGGAAAATTCTGGGGCAGGCAGAAGCTTAGAAAGTTGGAATTGGTGGCGGCCGTCGGTCGCATCGTTCTCCATGTCTCTTTGGCTGCCGACGAAAGGACTGAGACATAGCTGGAAGGGAAAGATGGGTGGGGGGGGGGGGGTGCGCGGAACAGCAGCTGTGCTATCAATGCGTAGTGGTGTCGTCTTGATAGTGCTTGCAGTGTGTCTTGATGGCGACGTCTAGTAGTGCTATCTCTGGTTAATGTCAAACAGGACTCGTGCCAACTGGGTACCGCCGTAGTCTTGTTGTCGTAGACCAAAGTTAAGGTGACGGTAACGTGTGTGTGTGTGTGTGTGTGTGTGTGTGTGTGTGTGTGTGTGTGCGCGTGTGTGTTGGCGTGTGTGGCGTTGACTCCTGGAGCACGTTTATTCGAGTTGCCAGTGCGTGAAGTTTGACCTGGGAAGCATTCGGCGAGGTGGTGTTACTACAAGGAAAGAGCGAGCCGGAAGAGGCAAGGATGGTCTGGCAGTCCGTCTTCTGATTGGCCAATCTGTCACAAGCATTATTTGGGAGCGCATGCCTCACATGTCTTAGTTGTGGTGGGCTGCTGCCCTGTCTGCTCATAGACGAAAGGGGGAGGGAGGAGAAGCCTGGGAAGTGTGTTGCTATGCGGGCAAACTGCGAAGGGCAGACAACAAAAAGCGACACGAGGGCCAAAGTGAGTCATCGTTGGCCGTGTTGATCTTTTCTTCCCATCCAGGCACGCCAACCTCAAGGCATCGCAATCGCATCGCCGTGACGTGGCTGGGAAAAGTCTTCATGATTGCGATTGTGCGACTGGGAGGATGGTATCTAGTGCTCCCTTTGTCGGGCTTCTTTTCCCATTCGGTTGTTTTGATCTTTCATGATTTCCGCTAGAGACAAAAAGGTGTTACACTGCATATCGCAATTCGAGGCTCCCAGCCTTGGTTGGACAAATGAACCGACCGGGCCAACGAAGAAATATCCGCGGCAAAAGAGGGAGGAGAGGGGCGAGCGGGATGGAAGGGCGTCGTCAAGTGGTTGACGGCCCCAGCGCACCCATGCACCCATCCAAACATTGTACATATGAATGCATGTAAGTACGGACATACAGTACAGTATGTGCGTATTGTACAGTGGCGGAAGTGCCGGTCCTTGCAGGGCCCAGATGCGATCTGGCGATCAGTTCCTCCAAAACACTTATTGAGTGAAGTCAACAAGACCCAAGACCCAGGCCTGGCTTGGCGGCTGCGGCTGCAGCTAGTCACACACACCAGACAGAGACAGACGTTGACGCCGTCATCCCTCCCCCCTCTCTTATTTCCTGGCCCTGATCAGGGACTCGGTAGACGTGCCCCATCTCGTCGTTTTTGTCGTCGTTGTTTTTGTCGTCGTCGTTTTTGTCGTCGTCGTTCTTGTCGTTCTTGTCGTCGTCGTTTTTGTCGTCGTCGTTCTTGTCGTTCTTGTCGTCGCCGCCGCCGCTTGTTGTTCTCTCCCTGTTGGCACTTGCTGGCATTGGACAGTGGCGCTTGCCTTTATTATTCTTCCGGTCTTCGATGCAAATTCTGTCCAGGCTGGACTCTGCCCGGCCTCGAGCTGAATGGCGACAATCGACCCAGACTCCATTTGCGTCAGGACTCCGCCGCCGAGACGTTCAACGTGGCCATACTGGGCCCTATGCGATCAAGGCACGTACATATGTATGTACAGTCGACGACACATTCCGTGAACTCGAAATGGACGTGGCCCGCGCCATGGGTAAGGTGTAACGATGCATCCATCGGTGTGACTTGTGCTTCCATCATGACAGCCATGTGCCGTCCGTCTGGTGGTGGCGTGGCCCCAGCCGTCAACCCGGGGCCCGTCACAAACAGCTTTGATTGCACATGCATGTGGGGATTAGAACACCAGTGGAACCGGCGGGCTTGCCAGCTGCCCGCTCACAGCTGTTCATGGAGGCTACAGCTGCTCATGGGGCTACAGCTGCTCACAGCCGTTGACGTGTATGTATGCACAAGGATCAGGCCACCCACATGCAGGCGGCATCCAGCCCTGTCGCCAGCTGCCGGCCGCAATCCTTTGCCGGTTCCCGATCAGCCAGCCAGCCAGCCATCTCATGTCCTCTCCCTCCTCTCTTCGTCGTTCGTCATCAACAAAGCCCGTTTCGCAGCTTCATCAAATTCATACCCAGCTACCCATCGACAGAAGACAGAAGACAGAAAACAGAGAACCTACATGCACATACTAGCCGACAATGGTACCCCACTATATCTCGAGACATCCGACGTGTCCCGACCTCCTCGGCCCCATCACGGCGTTAGATTGGCGTGGCTTGGTTTGGCCTGGTTTGGCCTGGTTTGGCCTGGTTTGGTTACAGATGTCTGCTGCGTGCGCCTTGATGATGGTCACCCTTGCGATTGGGCAGTATCCGTCAACAAATAAATGGCTTTTCCCTACTTACACGTCGAGAAACTTCTTTCCTTCATCGCTGCCATATTTTGACTCATGACTATTGATCAACACCGCGTCGACTTCATCGCGAGATACGGGGTTTCATTCGTCGAATTCCTTGTCCCGTCGAGATGAACTTGAAAGACGTGTCAAGCACTCCCCAAGACATGACGCGGACGTCTCACCGGTCTCACTGATTTCGGCCGAAGGCGGCAACAGTAGCCGACAGGACGAACAGACGCACAAATGTACATGCTGTGTTTGCATGGAAATATAGGCCATCGATCAATGTGGATGAACTTACGTCACCGAACACAGGTATTACTTGTACGCGAAGAGCTAACGTCCCGCTCGTGGCCTTAGCATGACAGTGCGCAGCCTCAGCTCAGACTTGACGTCTCGCCTTCATTCCATCGCAAGCCGGGCCGCCTCACCGCTTGCTTACTTGCCTCAGTGCCAAAGGAAACGCCGGTCACTATTCTCCGGGTCGTCTCCAGTCGCGTTCAGCTTCGGCCTCTCCACCTACCTGGCCGGACTGTGATGGAGTGGTCAACGGCTTCCATGATCAGGTCCTGGGCCCTGTTTTTCACCAAAACTCTACATTCCAACGACGCGAGGCTCGGTGTTTCACATCCACGCTTGTGGCGGAAACGTTCTGGAGTATCCTGCCAAGAAGGTCGGCCATCACATATTAACCATCCTGCCTGAGCTGATAAGACATCCATGCCATGATGTGACTCCCAGTCCTGTCCCTTTCCAGACAGGGCGGCGAAGGGGCCAAGTAAGTGAGTGCACACGGGGCCAAACAAGCTGTTTCGCGGCGTCTCGGATCGCTGGAGCGTCTGTCCCAAGTTCGATTCTTCCTCGAAAGAATGTGAAGGTCAAAATCAGAGCAAGTGACAGCCATGTGCCGCTTTCCTTAGAGCTCGCCAGCCATTCACCATCACATTACGAAATATTGAAGGCAACAACCACGAAAAAAAAAAAGTGGCTGAGCTTGCTTGTTAGTGTCTGGTCGCTAACTGTGTAGATCACGTTCCGCTTAAATTTTCCTCTTTTGATCCCGGCCAGATTCCAACGTCGTCGGTTGGAATATGGCGTGGAGGCGGCGTGGCCCCCGCCGCCACAAAAGTCTATCGTCGCCAACTATCAAACCTTGCAAGTGATGTCCATTACATCTCTTTGAACATGTCTGTGACAGGAATTCCGAAGCGAGGCGTGGCAAGGGAGTCTTTTCCCTTGTATGCATTCTGAAACGATGTATGGATGCGGTCGAGTTAGGTTTAGTACATACATCATCTCATGTTGACGGACTCTTGTGAAGTCGATATGCTGAGCTCTTCATATCTAAATGAAACCCATGTCAACGCACACATATGGATCAAGATATAAGTAACATGATTTGTACCATACATCACAAATGATCAATAAATTCTCTCCTCATGAACTTTTTCCACCCGTCATGCCATGTCAGAAGCTGCAAATGCAATACCAAGAAAAAAATCGACTGTTTGCGCCTCCACATTACGTGTAAATTAACCCCCTTCTCCCAATCCCGTATCAACATAATCACGCCCAACACTGCCGTCATCACGATTGAAGCCCGACATATCCCGTCTGATGTGCGCGTCCAGTCTGTCGCAACTTCTAAAAAAAACAAGACACCCCCTTCATGCGGCCCACATTCCGACTCTTGAGATACCACGTCGTACGCGATCAGGGTCCGGCTTAGATTCCACGAGACATTGCCTCACCGTCGCCACGTACCGCGCAAGTCCAAGTCCATTCAAGCCCAACCCATGTTTTTCATGAATTTTATCTGCGCCAAGGGCGTTGGTCGAATCGAGCGTCACCAGTAGCTGCTAGACTCGAAAACACCGCATATTTGTCGGAGCCATTCGCGATGGCCCATGTTTACGTCGAGGGGCGCGCGTCCTCTCTCCCTGTTGTCATCTGCAGCAGAGCCATGTGAGTGCATTCCTGTTTATGCTCTACGAAGCAGCGCGGAATGTATTTTTCTTTTCTTTCTTTCTTTCTTTCTTCTTCTTCCATTGAAGCATCGTATATGTGTTTGCCTCTTCTTCGCTTCCCATCTTCCAGTCTAGTCGGGGCTAAAAGAACTTTCGTATTGTGTGTGTGTATGTGTGTGTGTGTTTATTTTCCTCGGCTTCCCTCCTCTTTCCTTTCCTCCCGTTTCTGTTTCTTTCCCTCTTGTTCTACCCTTTTTAAACTAGAGTTTGTATTTTTCTTCCATGCCACCCTTTTCATTAATTAGTCTACAGGTGGCAAAACGGTGGGAATATTCCTATTCTGCTCATCAGCGAGGTCGAAATTGCGATACAACTAAAGCTATAACCTCGCGTGTTTGTTTTTCGCGCCCTGAATGATCCCTCCTTCACAGCGTATATGATTGTAATTTTCTACCACAGTAAATTAAACAGGAGGGGTATTCTCCTTGTTCAATTACGTAATCTTGCAATTTGCATATTTTTCGATACTTCGTCTTCTTTTGAACCATGTATAAAGGATAAGGTCCCTGGGTTTCGAAGACATGGTGGTTGTAGAAACACGAGGAGAAACCCATGTGAGGAAGAGGAAAATTGTTGGTACGAACGAATGGCAGGAACATAGTGAGTGCAAATCGCAAGACAACGTACTTTGACAAGGAGAATACACCTCCTGTTTAGTTCACGGTGGTTCATATCCAGGGGAGAGTGATTCCAATGAAATATTCGTCACAAAAACGCCACGCGTAGCACACGTGGAGCACTTGGTGAAATGTGATAGATCATACACAGACAAAGATCCCTTTGAGTCAAGTGGCGGTTGTGGCGTAGAGAAACCTGCGCACAACCATTCAGGGGCCGTACCAGCCAAGCACAATACGATAGCGTGGTGGGTGGGAAGATTAAAAAATAATCCTTTAAAAAAAAAGAAAAAAAAAATAGACAACAGCATACTGGCCAACACTTGAGACAGCGAAAGTGACCACCAGAACCATAATCCACCAGTCTTTAGTAAGAAGAGAAAAAAAGGAGAGGGAAAAAAAAAAGAAAAAGTCGGCAAGCACTGTCCCCCTGAATCGCAAGGGAAGTCGTCAAATTACCCTGTTCCAGAACGCCTCGCGCGTTGGCGCCGCGCCTCCCTCGGATCTTCCCAATCCAGCCAACATGGTAGGCTTGGTAGAGTCGCGAGTTTAACCAGATGATTTACTTCCCGGTCTGCGCTAGTACGGTGTGTCTGGAGCGAAGATGGAAAAGGGAGACATTGCAGACTCACGAACAGGGACGATGAAATTGAATAGTTGAGAAAGGCATAGCTAGAAAGGGGGTCTGGAATCAAGACGCACGACAATGGCGCTGGCATGGCTTGCGCTCACATGGTTCTTGTTGTCGTTTTGAACGGTGGGGAAAGAACGGAGTTGAGAGGAAGATTGAAAATACTATCTCAATACTATCGATAAATTATAAATAAACTAGGGATATAAAATGATGGATGAAAAAAACAAAGGAAGAAATAGATAATAGATATTACATACCTTGAAGCTCTATGCCCCCTCCCCCTTCCCCCTACGAAAACACCTAGCCTATTATTCACACAAAATCGAACCCGTCAGAGGTATTCTCGTAAATTGCTGAAACAACTTCCTGTAGGACATGAGAAGTGCATGCACATATCTAGCATCATTCTCGATCCAAGAGCCACGCCAGCCAAATTCATCGGCGTCCTAGACGCGGAGAACCCGGTGACCAGTCGTGTCTTGACGAAACTGCTCTACCGCTACGTTTCTTCTTCTTTTCCCCACGGACCACGGGCGTCTTTAGCTCTGATCTGCCGGTTTCCCGCAGCTGCTTGCTTTTCTTGATCGCGAAAAGGGCTCCTCTCGTTCCATGGCCCAGACATCCCATCGCCAAGTTTCCATACTACGATGTTTTTTCTGATGTTTTTTCTGATGTTTTTTCTGATGTTTTTTCTGATGTTTTTTCTGATTTTTTCTGATGTTTTATTGTTACAATACCGGACCGGGGAATACCTTGTTCTCTTATCTGAGTAGTTGCCAAGGGAATTGTGAGAGCGGTTGAGAGAAAAGACTGATATATAATGCACGGTATGTTCAAGTCTAGTGAACAGGCCTTGCTGAAGATGAATATGTCAAGAGATGGATGGAAACCACTCATAGTGCCTGTGATTTTCACTGAATTAAGTGATGTAGAGCGTAGAAAATATGCAATGAGGTATAAAGTATATGGTATATATATATATGTGCGTGTGTGTTACACACACGCACACACTAATAGGTAAACAAGGAACGAAAAGCACGTCAATGATGACAACCCACATCATCTCGACAATCATTTCATCATTTGTCTTAAAGGTAAAAAACCAAGTATAAGTCCAGCCCCAAAACACTACAAACATATTCTACGCACGCCTTCCCCTCCCTCAGCCTCCCCCCCTTCGCTGCCCTCATTCTGGTAGCGATGATCCGGCAAATCCATGATGTTCTCCTTGAAAGCAAAACCAAAGTCCTCAATCGCCTTCTCGCCGCCGAAAGCACCGCTAAGACTCCCCAGCGGCTTATGATCCTGTCCGCCCCGTAGCCAAGCTTGTACCTTGAGTCCCGTCGTCGCAATGTCCTCGGCGACGTGCCAGTTCTCTGTACCCATGTAGGTAAAAGTCGTGACGGTGAGAGTCTTGATCATCCTGGCGTGGATGGTGCGGTGGCACAGCGGCGCGATGGCTATGTTCATCCAGGCAAAGACGCCGCTGAGAGTGGACCACCGGTCGAGGCCTGCCGCCCAGGCGAAGCTCCAGATGCGGATGACCTGGGCCTCGGTACAGGCCTGGCTGGTGGGCACCCGATGGAGGATGGCTTGAGCCCAGATGAGGGCCGTGAGACGGACGCAGACGTAGACCATGTCGGGGGGTTCGTCGGTCGTGATCCTTGCGACGGTGGAGTCATTGAGTCTTGTCCTTGCGGAAGAAGCCAGGCCTTTACGCTCCTGCCGCTTGCGCTTCTGCCCGGACGAGGCTGATGAGTCGTCTTGACCGATGGAAGAGTCGTCGTAGTCGTTGGAGAAGCGTGTCTCCGTTCGCAGGAGCACCTGGTCAGGCAGCCTATGCAGGAAATGGAGGAAAGAGGCGGCTAATTCGGTGACTGGGTACAGCTCTGCTGGACTGGCATGGTCCGGTAGCTGTACAACTGCTTGGAAGAGCGTTCGCATGCCATCTAGGATTTCGGATGTCGTTTTGTGCAGTTTGAGAGACGACGACGGAATGAGAAAAGGCGGACAGTTGAACAGCAAGGGAGAGTTGAACGAGACTTGCAAGGGAACGCGGAATGGATCCTCGAATTCAAAGCCAGGCTGGCCAAACATGAGGGGCTCTGTATCGTGGCACAGAGCAATCACGACGTCGTTGCTTGTAGCATGTCAGCAGTTTCCCCCCATCCCTCTACAGAAGCCCGACAGTGTTGCAACTAGCACACATGACACATTTGTTTGAGCCTTCCCGCAAACGCTCCCAAAAAAAGATGCTGTACTTACATCAGAGCAATCTTGCTGGTGAAGCCTTCCATTCCAAGATTTTGACACCCTCCGCGGAGTTGAATCATTCTTTTGAAACCAGCCATGTGGGTATGGAGCTCCTCCGTACTGCTCCAGTACCACGACGTCAATATTAACTGATACACGGCCAGCATAGCAGAGTCACTGATGCACAGCGTGGGAGAGCTGATGTATTCGTTTAACATGCTGGTTGTGGTGGCGCGATGGTGACATAAAAGGACTTTGGGAAGTCGCCCGGTCTCATGCAAGAAACTGGCCGTGCTGCAGAGTATGACATGCAGCACCAGCCTGTCCTGGATGGAGAATGGGATCCAGTGCTTCATGAATCGATTGTTGGGGCGCGGGCTGCCGTCGAGGGAAGCTTTAAAGCGGCTCAGAAGCTGGAGATCTATTGTCGGGAGCAAGCAGAAGAAGTTAGCCAGCCAGCTCAGTCTACCTTTCTTTTTCTTTTTTTTTTTGCCTTTTTTCTTCTTTTTTTTTTTTTTAAAAAAAAAACGTGGCATCTTGAATCAGATAGTACGGATTCGGCGTCTTACGAGTTCGAACAAGTTCTTTATTCATCTTTGTCGGTTCCATGGGCAGTCGTTGCATCTGGTCTTCCAACGAGGACAAATTGTGGCTCGGCTGTCTCCGTGAGTGCAGTGCCTGCACGAGCTGCTTGCCGTCGATTTCCCACTCATCTTGAACAATGCGATTCGCGACTCGGAGACGCGTTTGTAAAATGAACTGCACAAGCTCGACGAGAGCCCGGTCTCTGAACAGTCCAGAGCTGTCGCGAAACTTCATAACAAAGGGCTTGTCTCCGGCCCAAGATTCATCTTCCATAGAGTAGACGGGTCTTTCTCGATGTGAGAGTCGATATATCGTCGGCAGTACATGCGACTGGATGCCCGAGACATTGTCGACGGCAGCTCCCAGATCAAGGTCCCCTTCAATGTCGAGGATGACATCGTGAATGGAGTCTAGATTGAGATGGGAATAGAGACCACTGCCGCTCGGCTGTATGCCACCTTCTTTTGACCCTGGCAGCGATCGGGACGAACCCCAAGACGGCCTGTCATGGTTGGGTGTTGTTAGCATAGTGTAAGCTGGACGCAGCGACTGGCCCCCCCCCCCCCCCCCTTTGTTTCTTCTTCATCACGTTCATCAATTTCCTTGCTGTGCAACGCCTGACCATTGCCAATCACAGCAGCGACCACTGCAACCCATGTTCCGGAGATTATGTTACCTTTTTTTCTTGGTGACGCCATACTCACAGGCAGGCTGAGGAAAACGTCGCGCACAGTGAGTACACGGTTGTGTGAGCGAGCACTACCGACCGCATCGCGACATGTTAGCACATACATGCGACCCGATACATGCGACCCGATACATGCGACCCGATACATGCGACCCGATACATGCGAGTATGCAGTCGAGACTCCAAGGATCAACTTGCGAGATAGCCGGTCAAGGGAATACCCGACTAAGCCCTAGCCGTTACGGCACACGGACTTGCTCCTTTGCCAACACGAACAGACTGGCAAGGAGCAAATCACAGCACGGAGAGTGATGACAAAATCGAAAGAATAGCGACCAGAAAAGGGCAAAAAAGGAAAAAAAGGAAAAAAAGAAAAAAAGAAAAAAGAAAAAAGCTTTGATACACATAACCGGGAATAGCCTACCTTTTGTTTGCGCCGCCGACATTCCTCGCATGCTGAGGGCTGTCTTGTCTTGAAAACCGGGCCACGATGTGAGGGTTCAGCAGTAGACTGATGAGGAGACAGGGAAGGAGAAGGAGAAGGGAAAGGAGAATTAAGATCAGGACGAAAATGAGGAGGATTATGTGAGTGAGATGGAGGCGACCAGGAGGACAGTCCGAGTGGGAGCGGCTGGAAGTCATGCATCGGCAAGCTATCGGAGGAGTCCATCGTCTTCCAGCAGCTCCGCGGCCGACGCGGACATAACCCAGGCAGCCGGCAGCCAGCAGTCGAGGCTCGATGGTCGGAGGTGAGCCGTGCAGCGGTGCGCAGTTGGCAGTTGGCAGCTGGCAGTTAGATGGCAGCTGATATCTCGCAGCTGGCCAGAGATAGCCGTTCACACCTGGTAATCCGCGATTCAGCTCCGACGAGCCCCCGACAAGCACGCACCACTACCCACGCACCTTCCCAGGCACCAGTTTGACGTTTCCGCGCGCCCGACGCTGCTAGGGCTGAATCAGGTGGATACAAACCGACCGCACGGAGGAGAAACGGCAAGAGCGGTCCGGGGCGAGAGAAGGAAACGAAAAGCACCACTCCACGGCGCAGGGTGGTCTGTCTGCGATCGAAGCAGCTTATTTCCGAGCCCTGGTTCTTGAGCTGCGATTTTTTTTTTTTTTTTTTTTAAAAAAAAAACCTGCCTTTTTATTAACAAGGAGGGCCAAGTAAAAAAGAAGAAAAGCCACCTCGGGGCTCCGTGCTGTGCGTGTACACGATAGAAGGAAAGCAGAATGCAAGAAAAAAAAGAAAAAGAAGAAGAAAAGAAAAAGAAAAGAAAAGAAAACAACCCAGAAGACATATGAGTTAAGCGCAAAAGGGAGGGGGGGGGGGTGTGAACAGGCAGCCACGGCGTGTGATGTCTTGTGGCAAGCAAGCAGGGGCGAATCCGGAATGCAGGCTGCGCAGCGGGAAATGGAAAAGGCGGCCACGTACGCATGGACGCAAGTGGGCCACGCGAGACAGACCAGACCAGACAGCGTCAGGGGGGGGTTCCCGGAGCCGTGCATGGCACAGGCGTGGTGGGTTGTGGGCTCTGAGCTCGTGTCGCGCTTGAAGATGCAAAAAACGAAAAAATGGAAGAAAATAAATTATGCATCATTTTTTTTACGCTCTAAAAATTCCCCTTTCTACGTCCGTTGTTCGTTAACCCAATAAACATTCTAAACCGCCGATCGATAAAACAGACCAGACCAGACACGAGACAAGAAGGATACGGTTCACGAATGACAAGCCAAAGAGCCTAGAATGGCTACAAAAAGAAGGGGGGGGGGGGGGGGGGGGGTGTGTGTTGCAGAATCTGGTATTGGCAACGGGGACGAGTGATTTGGGACCCACAAAAATAACCCAGAACCGTCACCGAGCTTCATGTTGAAACTGGCGATTAGGGAAGGAAAAAAGAGGGGGGGTGACGGGGCGGAGAGGAATATGAGTGGGTGGAATTACAGGAGCGTGCTTGGCGGCGCATTTGGTTGGCTGGTGCGATTGTGGGAGGCGCACAGCAGATGCATATGGGATTGGAAATGCACAATACCCGTAGACACCTAGCGACGTCAAAATCACTAGGTGTCTTGCATAGAATACACAAGACGCTCCGAGACCGGGAAAAACTCGAAATGCCCCAGTGCCGGGCTTCGGTTCGCCGCGCGGACTGTGCGCGGCGTCGGGGAACGATCCAGTCGGCGGTCCGGTCCATCTCTTGGCCGAAATGACGGGGCCTCATCTGGACGAGGGAGCAGCAGGCACGCAGACGAGCAACTCTGCTCCATTCCCGGCCACCAGAGCAGCGTCACCCAGGCCTCCAGAATCGGTCCACGAACAGGTACTAGGTTTCGACTTTCGGCCGAACAATTGTCTCGGTACTCGCAGGACTCTACTCCCTGATCGGATATCGACGCCCGCAAGACGTTGCCCGCCTGGCCGATCCTGCCGAGATCCACCCCCGCCCTCGCCCCGCCCCCGCCTCGCCGCCCGGTACCCTAGTCGCTACTGCAAAAGCCCAGCCATCCCAAACGTTTCGCCACACAGACTGGGTGTGAAAGCTTTCGGACTCACCTGCCTGCGACCCACCAGACTGCTGGACTCCACATGCACTCACCAAACAACAAAGACCAAACACCAAACCCGATACCCAGCCCATCATCTCTCACCCAATCCAGAGTCAAATAACCAGACTCCCTAACTTCTCTTTATTTAGTCTACCTACAGCTGGATACCCAAATGAATCCCCACTACATCTAGAGCGTTTCTTCCTCCACGCTGCCGATTCTACACACACCCCTCATCTGACACCGTCATCTGCTCCGTATTCAAACAACTTTCAACATAGGCTTGTCATTAAGAAGCCAGCTTCCAAATACAAGCTCGGTGGTATCAAATAGCAGTACGAATTATATCAAAAAGAAATTCAAAATCAAAAAAGTTGTGCTGCCGTCCTGTACGATGTGAAGACGAGAAGATGATTCTCCTCCACAATCGCCCCCATCAACACCCATGTTCTTTGCCCTCGAGGAAAAAAAAAAGAAAAACAAAACCAGACGCACAGGTATATTCGGAACACAAAAGGAATAGTGCACAAAAACCATCGACAGTACATGCCGGTCATGAGCTAAAGCGCCCGGTATTCGGGTTTGCGCGCCAGATTGACTGGCGGAGGAGGCTCGTCATCGTCCACAGGATATGGCGGGATCGATGATTGAGATATGCGCAGCGGCCGCGGCACCAAAGCTTGTTGTGACAAGTGCTGGCGATTGCTGGCATCCGGCAGCGGTGTCTTGGGCGGCAGCGGAGGTGGCTCGATTCTCGTCGGGGGCGGCGCTGCTGCTTGTGGAGGTGGCAACCGAGGATGTTCATCCGGACACATGATGGCGATCTTGTCTGCGTCAGAGGCGCTACTGTAACGATTAAAAGCTGATGACGGGGCTGCAACCCCAAGGCGATTTTCATCGACATCTCCCCCCACTCCTCCTCCCGTGGCCGACACGTGCCCCGTGCCCCGAGAGCTGGGGGGACTGGCATGTAAGCGATCATGCGAGCTGCGAGGCGAAGCCAGCGGGTTCGAATCGACCTGAAGACTGTCGGACCCGGAGTCGAAAGAGGACCGGCTCGGTGGACTTCGCGGCGGAAATGGGGGGGACATGGGCATGTCGCCGGGAAGTTCTACTGCGAGTGGCAGCTCGAAATTTGTCGCCGAGGTCGACTTGACGAGCTCCGGAATTCCTTGCTGAGCGCGTTCCCACCTGATCTTAGCTCTGAAAATCTTGGCAAGCTTGGTCGAGATGCCGTGGATCATCCTCTGCTCGGGTTCGCGAGCCATGTAGCGTCGTGTGCCCGTGCTAATGTCCGCCAATCGATGCCATTCATTCATACCAAACTCGCCTACGCCGACTTCCACATTCAGTCGGTAGTAGTTTTCGACATTCACACCTCGCCTGGCAAGGTGTTCGCGCAGCATGAATTCGTGAATCTTCTCGCATCCTTCAATCTTGGCAATCAGCCGCCGTCGCGCTTCGACAAACTCTCCCATGAACCCTTCGTACCACGCATTGGAGTTTGCATCACTGGACTTCGGCCGTCGACCGGTTCCTACGCTGACAAACACGCCAATCTCTCGACCGGGCCATTCATTGACCACGGCCTCATCTAGCGCATCAGGAGCAGGGTTGAAGGTCCCGACACCATCATCGTGGAAGATGGACTGGCCGATGCGGATGGGTTTGAAGGCTAGACCGATGGCGCTGGTTGCGCGGCCCGCCTGCCATATTTTGCAGTCGAACTCGGGTGGGGGCTCGCGTCGGGAATCGTAGGACCGCAGCATGGCAGGAGGTGAGCCGCGCGGCGAACCTTGATACACGGCAGTCACAACGCTAGCAGAATATGTCAGTCGGCGGGTGGGCGGACGGGGGGGCGCGGATGGAGAGGAGAAGTAGGGGGAAGGGGGGAGGGATAGGCGACTAACGTCTTCGTTCTGTTTTCCCGGGCGTCATATAATCTGGCATGCGGATTACCATGTCTCGAATTCCAGGCTGGGCGTGACAGCTGCGCCGATGGGCTTCGAGCACTAAAGCTGACGGTGCTCGCGTTGCTTGGGTTGCGCCTTGGAGTGGCCGAGCCAGAAGACTGGGCGCCTTTCAGAGCACTCAACAAATCGCCATCTCCTCGGCCATTGTTCTCTTCCTGTTCGCGTGCGGTGTGTTCCTGTACGGCTTGTTGAATAGCCTCTTCGAGCTTACTTGCTTTAAAAAGCGTGGACCGGTATGGGATCCCGGCAATCGTCTTGTCGGTCTGGAAAACCATTCGCGTCATGCGAACATAGAGCTCCTTGCACGTTTCCAAATCGAGGCGCATGCGACCGAGCATCAGGGCGATGAGGCCGCCCGTCCCGGTACCAACTATGAGATCAAAGTGGTCGCAAGGTTTGGGAATTTCATGGCGTCGCGGAGCCCGTCCTTCGGCTTCGACAAAGGTGCGGTGCATTAATTCCTGGACGATAATAAGCATGGAGTACCCGCGCACGCCTCCTCCATCTGCACGACTTGTCAGTTTTTTTTAACAATCTTTTCTGCCGAAAAAAGTCCATCATGTCGAAATTCTCGGAGAGCGGGATGGTCTAAGCACCTAAAGACAAAACGCGAAGGGGCGGACCCTTGGTGGTATCCTTTCTGCGAACACCGAAAGAGTCAACGTCCATCTTGGACGACGAGGCTTAGGAAATTGCTCCAGAAGACGATCGTAGACGAGTTGCGGTGTGATGTTTTGTTGTGTAGTTGTTGACGTTGGAATGGCGAGTAAGCGGAAAAGGCGTGTCTGCTGGTGCGCCAGCCGTGTCTGAGGCCTGTCCAAAGAAACCGTGTTCCTAGCAAGCCGAGATGACGAGGCAGATTGGAGGGAAGGGGTGGCAGCGACCGCAGCCGTGTCTTGCAGCAGTGTGCAGGCTCAGCTGCTTTTTGGGCGCAAAGCGAAGCGGAGCGATCTGTCTCTCTCTCTCTCTCTAGAAAAGGGAGCAGTTGGAAAAAATAAAAATAAAATAGATAAGCTGTGACGCAACCCATCAGGCATGCACGTACTTTTGCACTGCCCACTTGCTTGTGTGGACTGGGTGCATGTGGGAGGTGGAGGAGAGGGGCGGAGAGCGGAGAGGACTGGAGGGCTAGAGGACTGGAGGACTGGAGGGGAGGGCTGGGATGACGGAAGGCGGGGCGCTTATGTGTCTGACTGTCTCTGACAAGCAGCAACGCCGCCGCCAGTGGCCCAATATTGAACATTGAACATTGAAGCAGGACCACGGGGTGGACCTGCCCGTTATTGTTAGCACTGAACGCTAGCTCTTGGAGGCCTGCCCACCAAGGTAGAGAAGGATAAAAAAGAAAGAAAAAAAAGAAAGAAAAAAGGGTCTATTTAACCAGACCAGTTGACGTCCCAAGGTGGAGGCATCACCAGACGCATCCAAGGCCTGGGCCGACACGCCAAACACGCAAGAAACACCAGGCTTGCATCGTATCTAGGTATGTCGTCAGTCCAGTCGGCCATCGCGTCCGCGTCAACGTTGCGATGGCGAGACATTTGCGGAGAGCCATGGCACCCGGCTGATCCGATCAGGACGAACCAAGACCGCATGAGCATGGAACATGGAAGCCTTTTGAAGTGGATCTGGTCCGATCTGACTGACTGGTGGCCGTTTCCCCTGATCCGTTGAAGATGCGCCCAGCCTGCTGCGCTCTCACGCCCAACAAGGCTGTCGCCAGTCGGCGGACTTTCGAGGGATGGATTTCTTACACCAAAAGCCATGCCATATGGTGCAGGTGGGGGGGGGGGGTTGCTTGGTTCGTGGCCCCACGGCGCCCCGCCGCCCTGAAGACACATTTGATGGAACATTGAAGGAAGGAGCATTCGTGCTGGCATCATGGTGACAGCGAAGCGCCAGTGCTGCCGTTATGCGCGATCACAGCGAAGACACCAAAGTCGACGAATGATTCGTGGCACACCAGCAGTGGGTGACGGTTCCGTTGCTTCGGCTGGCGGCTCTCCAACCACACGTTTAGGAAGGACCAGACAGGCTGTAACTCGGTCAGATCTGCCAACGAACCAGCATCTCCGTCTACTGCAACCGCAACCGCAACTGCAACTGCAGAGCGCGCATCCGAGTTTGGAGTGTGGCGGGAGGTGAAGACGAACGCGACAACGAATTATTTGTAGGCGGCTTGCCCAGTCCGACACAACGACAAATAGGGACAGACACATTCATTGTGCATTTGATGCCTCCTGCTTCAACCACACTTGGCTGGGCCGGCATATCATTCCGCACCCAACCGCACCCAATCGCGCCTCCTCTGGCGTACGACGTCAAAGGATCGGGGCAAGCTGTCTGGTCGATGGATGCACGTGTGCACCACTTGGCACCACCAACTGTCAACCGACTGACCAGTTGTTGCCACTGCTGGCCGGGCTGCCGGGCTGCCGGGCTGCCTCACATAGATCGTCGGCGGCTCCACCAGACTGGTGAACTGCCACGCTTTGTGGACGGCTCACTGAGGCCTCTTGTCTGCCCGACTGTGCTCATCCTTCCAAAGCGGCTTTCTTCGGCTGTCAGCAAATCACGGTACGCGGTGGGCCCGTCTTGTTCTAGAAACCAGAAACCAGAAGAAGCAGATACACACAGTATGTGTTGTATGTATGTACTACATAACCTGCGGCGCATTGAATGCCGCTCTTGCAGTCCTGCATTACTACATTCCTGAATTATGATGGTTTGCAGCCACTCCAGCCTCTACCGGGTTCGCAACGGCCTTCCTTGGACGGCGATGGCGCGGTCGGGTCGATTCCTAATTCCTACATGTCTGGTGCCTTCCTTGGACGCCGAGTGCTTGGTCCGACTTCAACAAGGTCGAGCCACGCCTGACGTTTTTCATGTGTGTGTGCATGTGTAGCGAGTGCCCAAGCCCAAGCCTGCCTTGGCCTCGTGCCTGCATGTGGCATTCTGGAGCCTCAGCGACTGTAGCCTGAATCCGGCTAGTCCTTCCAGCCAGCCAGTCAGCCAGCCAGCCAGTCCCCGGGCCTGGAACCCCCACTTTAGCTGGCCTTGCTGCTCGCTCCAGTCAATTGTTGCCAGCCTTGCCTCCATTGAGGTCGCCTGAGTCCAGTCTGGTCCGTCCTTCTCAGCCGGCTTTCAAGCCAAGCCCAGCCAAGCCCAGCCCAGCCCGCCAGCCCCGCGCCGCCCGCGCAGTCCACCAGACAGACCACTTGCAGCCTTGAAACGAAACCCGCTCGTCGCTGTCCCCTCTTTCGCTTCTTTTGCTCCTCTCGCTGGCCAATTCTCCCGGCGCAGGCATCGGAGGCCAATGAATGGACTCATTCGCAGCCGCAGCCTTTGCATGCAGTCCCTCGTCGTCTCTGTCTCTGCCTCCGTTCTTTGCTTTTGCTGCGTCCTTTGCAATTGAGGCCTCTCGGCTGCGTGGCTCGTCAGGTCGATACGAGAACCAATTCCGAAACCGAAACCAACACCAGAACCATTACCCAAACCGATACCAAAACCACCAAAACCAACACCAACACCAATACCGATATCCATACCAATCCCAACACCAATCCAAAAATCAATTCCGCCTTGTCCCAGCGCACCAGCATCGCGACCGCCGTTCCGGCTCCAGTAGGCTGCCTCAACTTGCAAGGCTCGAGCTTGTTCCACCAACAAGTAGCACCTGTCGGTCGACCTAGGTCGTGGCCGCCGGACTTCTGGCGACCACACCTTGTTATTCTGTTTTCCTCCCCTTACATCCTGATATTCTTGCTTGTCCATGATTAATTCTGCGGCCGCGCTTCTCGGTGCTCACCCGTCGATGGAACCGTCCAACAAAAAACGAAAGTTGGCACCCAAGGTCAACTCCTCGCCGGCCCCCAATGCGCAGCCTCTCGCCAATGCCAACCATCACACCCACGAACCATCGGTGAGCCTCGTCACACACCACCTGCCTACCTATTCCTAGGTAGCTATCCACGCAACAGCGAGACCAAGCACCTTCTTTCATATCCAAACATGTCCAACCCGGCCAACTGGCACGTCCAACTGACCTCATTTAGCTCCAGCAAAATCATCATTATGCCCCCCACGACGCACCACTCTCAGAGCGACAAGATTTCGAGTCCTTTGCCAGGCATCTTCAAGACGCCGCTATGCTCATTCAGCGCCAGACAGAAAGACCGCCCTACAGTCATGTCTCCGTGCTGCTATTGAGCTGGGCAGAGGACCCATCCGTGGACGAGGACGTCACAGCGTTCGAGGCCATACTGCATAACAAATACAACTATGCTACACGCCGATGGCAGATTCCCACCCTGCCAAACCCAAGCATAAAGCTTGGTGTGCAAATGGCTTCATTTCTCGAAAACGCTCGGCCAAACCATCTGTTCATCATATACTATGCTGGCCATGGATTCGTTGGTGGAGATGGTCATCTGTACTGGGCATGGTAAGTCTCTGCCTCAGCTAGGATGCGACGTGGTCCGTGGCCGTCTCTGGTTCCTTTTTTTGACGTATTTTCTTCTAGCAATGCTCGGGAAGATGCGGCCAAGCTCAAATGGGATTGTGTACGGTGCTTGTTCGAGGATGCTCAATCGGATGTTCTGCTTTTGCTCGACAGCTGTGCCATGCCCGAACCCCCTACCGCTGGCAGCCATGGAATAAAGCAAGGCATCGCTGCGTGTGTCCCGGAGCACGGCGCACGTGGCCAGGGGTCTCGGTCGTTTACAACAGACATGATTGACGCTTTGCAAAGCCTACACAACGGCAGGCCATTCGGCGTGAACAGATTCCTCGAGGAAATCATTGCCCACAAACAATTGCATAGTGCACAGGCAGGAACACATGCAGCCATGAAACGGCCACAGTCACCACTTTTTTTCACTCTCACGCCAGGCAAAAACCAGTATCTTAGTCTAGCCCCGCTGCCGTCGAGACCGACCTCTGTCTCCCGAAATGGTGGCGGGCCCTTGATTGATGTTCAAGATCAACGTGGCCGTGAAGATCATTTGATCGACCCCGAGTCGGTCTCGGACCTTCGATTTGACGAAACTCGCATCTTGGTTTGCACAACATTTGTTGGAGATGCCAGCCCAGACATGTCCTTTTTCAATCAGTGGCTTCAAAATAGACCCCCGCTCGGCTCAAAGATTGCCGTTGAGGGCATGTTTCTAGGGCCTCCTACCATGCTGCTCATTTCCATGCCCCAATCAATCTGGAACGTCGTGCAGCACGATAAAGTCTGCTGTTTTTTGGGCTATATTAGCTCTCACAACATGATACACTTGTACGAGAAACTGGTCGGGCCGGCTGGCGTACGGCCCTCTGCGAAGCAGGTGGAGGATGGAAGGATCCTACTAGACGCAAGAAAACTGGCAACTGGCACACCGGCGAGGATTCTTCAGGATACCGAGAAACATGCATCACCGCATGCTTCCTCTGCATCTCATGACACCAACGTCCAAACCGACAGAGCAATCCGGCTGTCTCAAAGCAGCCCAACCCGTCCTCCACCATTCGGCATCGAGGCTCTCAAGTTGAAGGATGACGTGGAGGGCTCAGCTGAAATGCAGGAAGCTGCTGAGCAGCTCAAGGCGCTTAGCCATGTGCGTCACCGGGCCGCCGAAGCACCCCTCCCAGCGCAGCGGCTGCGGACATCTTTGCCGGAGGCCATCTCGGATATGTCGCGCGAAATGGGCCGGTCGGCTCAGGCATCCATGACCAGCCGTCCGGATGGCGATGCGGTCACGCTCGAAGACATGAAGAAGATGACACTGCCCGATTCCAGAGCAACAAAAGCTGCAAAACGCTCTGCTTTGAAACAGGAAACGCGCTGCAGCCACTGCAGCCATGCCCCATTCAAGGACTTTTCATCGCTACGCAAGCATGTTGCCGCCGCGCACACAAGGCCATTTCCCTGTGCGTTTTTTTTCGCCGGTTGCACGAGCACCTTTGGATCGAAAAACGAGTGGAAGAGACATATTTCGTCGCAGCACCTGTGCTTGCAATACTACCGATGTTCTGCGTGCCCCCAGAGCGCTATTGAGGGAAAAGGTAATGAGTTTAACCGCAAAGATCTGTTTACCCAACACCTACGCCGCATGCATGCGCCGTTTCAGATCAAAAGGGCCATCTCCCAAGGTGATGGGCGTATCCAAGCCGAATGGGACACACACGTCAAGGAAATGCAACAATCGTGCCTAGTGACGAGACGGCAGCCGCCACAACGAGCCGCGTGTCCGAAAATCGACTGCCAAAAGGGTTTCGAAGGGCACAACGCATGGGATGAGTGGACGGAACATGTCGGCAGACACATGGAAAAGGGTGAGGGACCAGTGCTGGGAGCTGACGACCTGCTCACCCAGTGGGCTCTGGAGGAAGGCATCATTGAAGCCAAGGGTGACGGAGAATATCGTCTCTGCGTCGTGAGTGGCCAGCTCCCGTCGCAAAGCAGCTCGGGTCCGTCGCTGGATCGAAAAGACTCGTTGCTGGCATCATTTGGCCATGGGTCTCAGGAGGAGGACACATCTTTGGCGGAAACCAAACTACCGGAGAAGGAGCCCGAGAAGGAGAGTCGCGAAGTCACGATAACATGAGTCTCATGAATCCTGATGCCGGTTACATGGAGAAATGACGTCCTCAGATGTCTTGTATTTGAAGAGTAAAAGAGGGGGGGTGGGGTTGTGCAGGATGGAGAATGGAGGATCGGGTATGGGTCAGTTACTGACTGACCCAAGCACGCCCCAAGCTCGCCAAAACTGAAACGAATTATGAAGCCACGAAATCATCTCATTACGCCAATAGCAGAAACCAGCATGTTTGTTTTTCCTTCTTCCCAACAGCTAGGATCAGGAACAGAAAAGTGGAGAGGGCGGCTCGGAGCAGCTCTCCTTTCCATCGGTCACCGTGCAAGCTGCTTTTTTCTACTTCTTGTTCTTCTTTTTCTTCTTCGTTTTTTCTTCTTTTCTTTTTCTTTTTTTTTCTGTCTTTTTCGAAAAAGTAAAATATGGCGCAAGAGCAGCAAGGGCAACGGAGGGGGGCTCTGCATTGCGTTTTGTCTGTCTGGTGTTTGTCGAACTTGTTGACCAAGTATTTCGGACCGCATCACGATCTCGTTGTTCATGACGTACGCATCAATGGTGAGGGACTGGGACGGTGGCAGGGTGCAGCGGCGTATGGTTACAACAGTGTTTTATCTGCTGCGATCACCGGACGGCCGCTTCTGGTTTAAGTGGGCGACTGGATGAATATATGGATGTTTGCACTGGGGTGGTATTTCGTGCTGTGCCGTGTTGTGCTCTCAATGCCTAAAGGTGATGCCAGCGGATTCTGCATGTATGAAGGGCCAGGCCACTGAATGTTGTAGACACGTTGTAGAAGCACCAGAGTCCGTTGTTGAAGACATGAATTTCTGAGCCGAGCGTTTCGATACTACAGCTAGACAGGTTAAGGTATTTCTAGCCTTCCCTCCTATGTAGAATATGTATGCACATGTATATAACATGTTCAAATACCGTGTATAGATAACGTATACATGACGAACATGGAGCATGTATATATCGTATATAGAGCATATATGGCATGTATTTAACATATAAATATGTGTCTTACGCACCTACGCATAACATGTAACAAATCAATGCACGTCATAACTCATCATTTCTAACTAACTTCACAGCCCCAACCGCTAAGACAAGATATAGAACGACCAAGTCGCCAGAGGAACGAGCATCCACGTCCCTCATATCCAGGACCCCAACAGCGAGTACAGTACAGCCGCCCATCTTGCATTGACGGCTCAGCAGAAAGTAATTTGGGGCTTACTCGAAGAATTTACGTGAGAGGGCATGTACTAGTCGCTTTGCGGGATATGCTATGGGTTTCCAAGTCAATGCATGAGGGTCGTGGCCGCTGGACTTGGAAATGGCGCGACTTGACGTGCCTGTTCTGTGTTCTGCACGCGTTCGTCGGTGGTGTTGTATTCTCTCGGCCGTCTGGAAATGGGATTCAGCATATTCTGCGCGAATCATGCGCGTCCCGGTGGCAAGTTTGCAGTCTACGGGTATGGAACTGGCCATTTCTTTTGGTCATTGGACGAATCACCCATCATCACTGGACGTAGTCGAAGAGCGTAAGTGATTCGCTTTTGGCAGACATGATTGGAGGAGGGAGTGATGAATGATTCTTCCGCTCTGCGTGTTGTTTGTATCGGCATCGTGGCATTGTCGGGTTGCTGACATGTATCTCTGGACGAAAACCGTGAGGGCTATGGTAGGTTCATGTGCGTGTCTTGCAAGCCTCTGTGTATTGTTTTTTTTTTTGGCCATCTGATGGATTACCTTGAGCCGTTTGCTCCGGGGAAGTCGACTCTTGTGTTGCGTGTTTGATGACGGCTTAGGAGGCGGAGGCGACACGAGACTTTGACGCGTCTGGTCTTGTCTGGTCTTGTCTGGTCTGGCTGGTCTGGCTGGGGTGGCGGCTGGTGACTGCTGGTGACTGCGGTGGAGCACCCCCACTGATCCGGCGTGATCCACTACGCTTGTCCTCGAACCAGGATAGCGCGGCCTCGTCTGCCAACGGGCCACAGAGCCAAGCAAGCCAACGTTGACGAACAGAACAGAACAGAGCCGACCAGACCAGGCAGACCAGGCAGACCAGGCAGACCAGACCAGACCAGCCTGGGCGAGCACGGAGAACAGACCACCGACAAGCTCTCGTCTATCCAGCGCCGCTCTCCACCATGGCTTTTGTGCTGCCCTTCAGCGTCAATCCTGGTCCGGCGACCAACGACCCGAGCCAACATCCCCAGCCGCCGCCGCCGCCGCCGCAACTGCAACCGCAACCGCAACCACAAGCCCAAGTCCAGTCGCAGCACCAGCCTTCATCCCAGCATCCTCCTTTCCAGCGGCAGCAGCTGCTGCAGCATCACCAATTCGTCCCGCCCCTGGTCCCGCAGCCGAGGCTCCAGCAGCAGCAGCAGCCGCAACAACAGCACTCGCAACAACAACACCCGGTCGTTGCCATGAACGGCATCAATGGCATCAATGGCACCAGCCTGCCTGGCCCCATGCCTGCCCCAACACCAGCCGGTCATCAGGCCGAGCTGAATTACATCTATGGCATGGTCGAGGAGCTCAGCCGTCAACTGGCAGACAACAGGAGGGTCACGGAAGATATAGTCAACGGGCTGGGCAGGGTGCGCAACAGAGCCAAAACACAAAACATGTCCAACGACGAACTGATACTCTCTGCCGCGGCCGACCTTCAAGGCAAGACTCATTTTCCCCCGCTCAATTTGAACGCTTGTGGTTGATGGAAACGCTCTTTCCCTTTCATTCTCATGACCTCGAATTACGGTGGGGGGGGGGGGGGATGAAAGACAGAAAAAAAGAAAAAGAAAGAAAAGAATACACTGCCCAATATCGATGAAATATATATATATATATATATATATATCCACGTGTATAATTGCTAACAAAACGTCTTAAACCTGACTAGCCGAAAACCAAAACCTCGACAGCCTCGTCTCCGTCCTCTCGGAATCCCTCGAAAAAGCAAACTTCTCCCGCGACGCCAACGCCGCGCTCCTCTCGCGGTACGCCAACGCCCTCGCCCTCATGCTCAAGCAATTCCATGAGTACAAGGCCAAGCACGTCGCCGACGTTGCCGCCTGGCACCGCTCCTACCGCAGCCAGCTCGACGAGGCGCGCCAGGAGAACAGCCGGCTGCGCGAACAAATCTGGGAGATGCGCGCCCACGCTGGCCGCGCCAACGAGAGCCTGCGGCAGTTTCGGCGGAAGTACTACGAGGACGAGAGGCGGTGGGATCGAGAGGTGGAAAATACGGCGCTGAGACAGGAGGTCCGGTTCTGGAAGAGGATGGCCATGCCCCAGCTGGAGGAGGATGATCCGTACTGGAGTGGCGATGATGATTTGATCGATCCGGCGGAGAAGGACAGGCTGAGGGAGTTGGAGCAGAGGGCTTTGCAGGAGCAGATGGTGGGGGGACAGGTGGAGGGGGAGGGGGCGGACAAGGTGGATGGGGAGCAGGAGGCAGGGCACGCGAGCATGCTGGGGGGCGTTGCGATGCAGAGAGAAGACGCTGCCTCCGGGAGAGGGCTGCCTGTGCCGCCAGTGAGGCCGTCGAGTGCGGCGTCGAGTACGGGGCCCACGGGACAGTGAGCGGCCGGAGGAGATGTTGGGATACATAGGGACGTGGAGCTCGGAGAGCCACGTTGGTGTTGGTTGCCGTGAGAAGAGCGGTAGACGAGGATGCCCCATGAATTATGTCGTATATGTGTATATATTTTGTCAAGAATTTCCCTTTCTACGACCGTGTAATTCCCTAACCTTCCTTGGTCCCGACACGTCCATCGTGCCGTGCCGTGTCGTGGACCCGCGTCACGATCTGGTTCCGCCAAACGCCACATCCGAATTCCTCGACAAGACGATTTCCACAACGCCTAGCCTGAAAAAACGCAGGATAAATAGAGTAAGTAAATGAAAATAAACGAAAGAACATAAATAAAACGAAAGAATATAAATAAAACAAAAGAACATAAATAAAACGAAAGAACATAAATAAAACGAAAGAACATAAATAAAACGAAAGAAGATAAATAAAACGAAAGAAGATAAATAAAACGAGAGATAAAAGAAGAAGAAGAAAAAAAACATTAGCATCCGCTCTGCTCATGTCTCTTGTCCGCATCATGGCCATCTGCCTCGGATCCAGGCGGCGCCGCTTGTGCAGCATCCGTCAGGACCGATCCCTCGTCGCCTCGCAGCTTCGCGAAATAAGCCTTGATATCCTCCGCCCCGACGGCCTTGCCGCTCTCGGCAAACTGCTGGAAAAAAGGCTTCAGCTGCTCCTTGAGGTGGTTGTAGGCCATGACGCCCTCGATGGCGCGCACGCGGTCCATGTTGCGGAGCGCGCTCTCGCCTCGTTCGAGGAGACTGCCGCTGCCGTGGGTTGAGCCGCCGCCGTGCTGGGAGGCGCCGTCGTTGTCGCCGTCGGACAGGGGAGGCTCGTAGACGTCTTCTTCCTCGAGGAGTTGTGGGTGGCGGTTGTTGAGGATGCGGTAGCAGTCTGGGCAGCGGCATAGTTGGTCGCGGAAGCCGTCTTTGAAGAAGAGCGAGAACTGCTGTTTGGTGGGGGCTGCGGGGAGGTTTGGCAGTTTGCAGCCTGCTGAGGCGGGGGCGTCGTGTTCTGTCTTTGGGGAATGGCTTTGTTCTTGCTCTTCTGGTGAGGGCTTGTTCTCGTGGATGTCGGAAAATTCGGATTTGCGCTCTTCTGCTTCATTCTTGACGCGCTTGGTTTGTGTTGGTGCTGCTGCTGAGTCGTTGGCGGGATCATCCTCGGCCTTTCGCTTCTTGGACTCGGCTTCGGCCTCGACGAATGCTTCGAGCTCGGCTTCCGACTTGGGATCGGCGGCGGCGTCTCCAGTGGTTTCTGGCTGATGAAGATAGACGGCTGGAAGGAAGCCAGGTGTGCCTGCGTAGCGCTTGATCCACGGATTGGCATCGACGCACTTGTAGCAGATGAAGCCCTCGAAATCATCCTCATCGGGAAACCCAGGGGGCATGGGTGGCTCGTCCTCGTCCTCAAGTACTGCCACATCGGCGTGGCCTGCGGCGACGTCCGGCTGTTCCTCGTTGACTTCGGATATAGTAGAGAGACCGGTTTCGTCTGTCGCAGCGACGGGCGACGCTCGCTTGGTCTTGGCGCCATCCATCTTTTCATACCATTTAGGTCCCATTCCCACCAAGCAGCCCGGATGATACCAGTCTTCACCACAACCCCCCGTCTCCTGAGTTCCCAGACCAAGGCACTGATACATTGTCCCCTTTTGCTGGAACGGGTCGTAGTCGCAATCACAACCACAGAAAAGGTTGCGAAAGTTTTTATTGTACGTATTGTTTACGTCGGGCGGCTCCGAATGCACGCCGCCTTTGGTTTTGGACTGCTCGTTGAACCGCAAGGCACAGGGGCTTTCTTCGGGGATACGGGTTGTTCCGCAATCGCACGTAAAGTTTCGTTTCTGAAATATCTCCACGAGGTTGTGCTCCCCGTGACACTGAACAGAACAGGCATAGCATATACCAGCTGGTTTCCAGTCGGCGCCATCGGACGAGTCGGCAGGCGCAGGATTGCAAGTCAAACAGGCAAACACATTCTGTCGAAGAGGACCGAAAATCTTGGTACACGTCTCAATACTCTGATACAATGATTAGCAGACTGCCACCGAAGCATCTCCTTCCCCAACTCTCAGCAGATATCCATTTCCAGACATACATATGGTAGGGCTTCACGCGCGTCGGCCTCTAGTAGCTCTTGGTGGCGGAGAAAACTATGAAAACCCGTCAGTAAACGAGCATTACGGTCGGGAGCGGGAAGAAAAAGGCAAAAACGCGTACTCAGCTGCGGTATGTGAGTCATCGCATGCTTGCGAATGCTGGGAAAAGCTATTGCTTCGTGCCGGCACGGCTGATTCTTGCGATTGATTGTTCGACATGGTGCGACGAGTCAGATGCGCGTATCTTCTTGTGTCCTCTTCTTCATCCAAGACAGCCGCAGAGTCTATTTGAGGGCTTCTCGACTCGGATTTGGCTCGCCTACGAATTGTGAGAGACAGTTGATACTTGTGACACTTGTTTCCTCCGTGCAGTTGCGTCGATGCGGAGCAGCGAATGACTGTGGCTCGGGGTCGGATGGCAGGTGAGCAGCCGAGTACTACCAGTTGATACTATAAATACAGAATCGAGTCAAAGATGGTCGAGATAGATCAAGAGGACGTAAAGGGATGAATTTTATAATTTGTTTTACTTTCTTTTGTCAGCTGGCGGCTGTCTGTTAGGAACCTGCAGCCAGCCGGCTCTCATTCGCACCAGCCCAGATCCAGAGTCCAGACTGCAGAGTCCAGACGCACGTTGGCAGTGCCCATTCCGGGGCCACATGCACTTTACGCGTTCCGGCTTGGCGCGCGGGCCACTTAACGCGTCGTCGCGTCTGAGCCTGCTTGGTCAGACACGAAACCCAGCTAGGTAGGTCCCTCTTGCCCTTTGCCTTGCTTGGGCGGCGATGTCCCACATCTAATCTCATCTCATCCTCGCCCCAGAGTTCAGACCTCTCGTGACCTCTTGCGCCGGCAGCATTCACTCCTCCATCCACTCACGCATTATACACGTGCTGACTACTTTCTCTTGGACTTGTCGAGGAGGCACAGAGGCCAACGCGTCAATGAGGTTCGACCGTTTTTCTTCTGCCTGTAGCTTCTGGAAAACGCGCACAAATGCTAACTGACCACTGCGCCCTAGTTCCCCTCTTCGTGATAACCCGGCTGCGGGCAACCGCGGTCCTGCACGCTCCAGTCGCAAACGTTCAAGAGCCGATGGTGCTGGCGATGCTTCATCAATAGGACTTGGCTCCAGTCCCATGCCATCATCGCCTCCGGCTCCCTTTGGCATTGCACATGGCGTCGAGGACAATGATGATGTCGAGGACGAACCCGAAATTCAAGATGATATCGATGATATCGACGAAATGGCAGACGACGATGTTGATCTGTTTCGAGAAGGGTTTGAGGCCGATTACAGATCTCGTGAAGACGACGCATATGAAGGAATAGGCCTTGATGATGAAGGCGACTACGATGCCATGGACATGGGGGAGAGGCGGATGCTGGAGGCACAGCTGAATCGTCGCGACAGAGAAGTTGCTCGTCGACAGAGAATTCCGGCGGCTTTCCTTCCCGGCGACGATGAGGACGGTGACATTGACCTGACTGCGCAACCCCGTCGGCGACGTCACCATTACGACGAGGACCCCGATGATGTTATGGACGCCGATATAATGGAAGAAGAGCTCTCGCTCGAAGCTCTCAGCGACGTCAAGGCTGCCAATCTCACCGAATGGGTCTCTCAGCCCCCGGTCCAGCGAACGGTCAGGCGCGAATTCAGAGCGTTTCTCACGTCATATACGGATGCTTCTGGATCCTCTGTCTACGGTAATCGCATTCGAACCCTGGGTGAGATCAACGCCGAGACTCTTGAGGTCTCGTATGAACACCTGTCCGAGAGCAAGGCGATTTTGGCATATTTCTTGGCGAACGCGCCCGCCGAGATACTGAAGCTATTTGACGAGGTCGCCATGGACGTTGTTCTTCTGCACTATCCCGACTACGAGCGCATCCACTCCGAGATCCACGTGCGCATTTTTGATTTACCTGTGCACTACACCCTCCGTCAGTTGCGACAGTCTCATCTAAACTGTCTGGTGCGTGTTAGTGGCGTCGTAACGCGGCGAAGTGGAGTCTTCCCCCAGCTCAAGTACATCAAGTTTGACTGTAGCAAGTGTGGAATCACGCTGGGGCCATTCCAGCAAGAGTCGAATGTCGAAGTCAAAATTACCTACTGTCAGGGCTGCCAATCTAGGGGTCCCTTCACCCTCAACTCTGAGAAGACGGTGTACCGAAATTACCAGAAATTGACGCTGCAGGAGTCCCCCGGCACTGTTCCTGCAGGACGACTGCCCCGAACTCGGGAGGTGATCCTGCTGTGGGATCTCATCGACAAGGCCAAGCCTGGCGAGGAGATTGAGGTGACGGGCATCTACCGCAACAACTATGATGCTCAGTTGAACAATAGGAACGGATTTCCGGTTTTTGCAACCATTCTCGAGGCCAACAATCTCATCAAATCCCATGATCAACTAGCTGGCTTCCGCATGACGGAAGAAGACGAACAAGAGATCCGCAAACTATCACGAGATCCCAACATTGTCGATAGGATTGTCAGCTCCATTGCGCCCAGTATCTATGGTCACGAAGACATCAAGACTGCGGTGGCACTGTCACTGTTTGGAGGCGTAGCCAAGACAACCAGAGGACAGCATCACATTCGTGGCGATATCAATGTCTTGCTTCTCGGTGACCCAGGCACAGCCAAGTCTCAGGTACTCAAGTATGTTGAGAAGACTGCTCATAGGGCTGTGTTTGCGACCGGCCAGGGAGCCAGCGCGGTCGGTCTGACGGCTAGTGTCCGCAGAGACCCGCTGACGAGCGAATGGACACTTGAAGGCGGCGCATTGGTGTTGGCCGACCGCGGGACCTGCCTCATTGATGAATTCGACAAGATGAATGATCAGGACCGGACATCTATCCACGAAGCCATGGAACAGCAGACAATCTCCATTTCCAAGGCGGGTATCGTGACGACACTGCAAGCGCGATGCGGAATCATCGCAGCGGCGAATCCCCAGGGCGGCCGTTACAATTCCACACTGCCATTCTCAGCCAACGTCAATCTGACGGAGCCAATCTTGTCCCGTTTTGATATTCTCTGTGTCGTTCGGGACACCGTCGAGCCGGAGGAAGATGAGCGACTTGCCCGTTTCATTGTCGGATCGCACAGTCGCAGCCACCCCACTAGCGAGGCACCAGTCCAGGACTCCATGCGGGTAGAGCACGATTCTGTTACGCCAGAGACGCAGGACACATCTTCCTCTTCATCCAAGAAGGAGGGCGAAATTTCACAGGGGCTCCTGCGCAAGTATATTCTGTATGCTCGCGAGCGATGCCACCCCAAGCTGTATCACATGGACGAAGACAAGGTGGCGCGTCTATTCTCAGATATGAGAAGGGAATCCCTGGCCACAGGCGCCTATCCCATCACCGTAAGTGTTTTCCAACTCTATCCCATGTCGTCTGATTGCAAAAAAAAAATCATGTTCTATCTGAGTAAGACTAACATTGTGCGCCCTCTCTCTCCCCCCCCTTTTTTTTGCCCCCGTCTTTTTCCTTAGGTCCGTCATCTGGAGGCCATAATCCGAATCAGCGAGTCTTTCTGTCGCATGCGTCTGTCAGAGTACTGCTCCGCCCAGGACATTGATCGCGCCATCGCCGTGACGGTGGAGAGTTTCGTCGGCAGTCAGAAGCTCAGCTGCAAGAAGGCGTTGTCGCGTGCGTTTGCGAAGTATACCTTGACGCGGCCGGGTGCTGGCAAGAAAAAGGGCAACACTCAGAGGCGTACTGCCACGGCATCTGCGTAAAGCAAGACGAGGGGGTTTTGGAAAAAATCAAAATGGAAACGGCGTTCAGGGCGCGAAATGATTTTTTTTTTTTTTGGTTCCCCCCTTTTTCAATCTTGTCCTGTTGACGGCTGGGCTGAAGCCGGAATTCCATGTCTGGCCGTGACTTGTGTTGTAGACCTGCAGGGTCACATGGAGTATGATGACGGGCGTTGGAGAAGGCAATGTATATCCATATCGCACGTATATTCACACAATGATTTAATGCAGAGAGCGCGTCAGCGCACGCAGTGCACCGTACATGTTAAGCAATGGCACTGCACGGCCACGTCGATTACAATACTACAGTTCCGTTGGTCAATTGCATGTCACTACATAAGCTCAGTTTTCGTGCTACAGACATGCTCATTCTCCGCCGAGCGCTCGACACGGACGAACACATGGACAAAACTACACGCCGCTCCATGCCGTGGCCACGACCCCTGGTCCTCCTGAGAGTCGAGACGTGGTGACTGGTTATTAGGGGCATTGCGCTCCTTTATTAACATTAAGGCGGCTATCTGTCGTTGCAGGTGGTGGGCCACGTACATTTGTCTTTTTGTGACCGGGTGGTAGGCCACTCCACGCAAGCGCACTATTATGCAAAAACGTCTGGCACATGTGCTGGTCGACAGGCGAAATGGGGGTTTTACATTCGTATATTCCATACTCGTACTCGTCGTGCTTTCTTGAGGGCGCGTACGTGCGTGCAATGTAACTTGCATCCAGGCTGCAGGGATGACGTACGAACCAACCGCATGAGCACAGGGAAGAAGGAGGAGAGGGGGGGAAAAAACATTCTCAAGTTTCGTTAACATTGGCTACGATGCACTTCTTTTCGATTGTCAACTGTGGAGTGGGTAGAGAGCTTCGTGATCCTGTTGAGGGACTGCCATCCATGGTCGTTGTCGGGTATGGTTGAGTGGGAAGAAAAATAAGCAGCTCGAGTCCGAAGCTATGGTGTCCGAAGCTATGGTTGTTGACCCGCTACTTTTGCATGCCTTGCACGAAAACAAGAGAAGGGGGGAAAGAGAAAACAAACACAAAAGGAAAAAAAGATGCAGGGAGAGGGAGAAGAATACGCATACTTGTTGCCATCGTGTTGTGGCCGCGTCGCGGGCGGTGTGATGCCACGGCTTGACCGCAAATTAGGAGGACAGTGCTGCTGCGTTGCTCATGCGATATGGACGTTGCTCGTCGTAGAGCTCCGTGCCCTGAGAATAGAAAATTGACACCGTTTCTTTGTTGCTCTTTCTCGTCGAGGATTCGTTCTCCCCATGGGTGTGGCGTTGTAGTAGCATGTTGCCTTAGGAATACTAGTTCTTGTTTTGCTCGCCCAGGGAGTTATGGTGTTGTTTGTCCTCTTGGTCTCGCTGCCGCTGCCGCTTTCTCTGTCTTTGTTCGTGTTTTCGTTTTATTTTTATTTTTCAAGATGGGAAATTTCACGAGGTTCCGGTTACTCTATGGCCGGTGGCATCATGCTGATTATGACATGGTGTTTCAGTCGGTCATTAGATGGACCGCATTTCAAGAGAGCATGGGCCGCACGTGCAATACTGCGATCCTATCCATCGCCCCAATAGTGAGACAGCCAAGTTGCCGTCTTTGCCTAGCCGACAGTCTTGGACTCCTGCCATGACCGTTGTTGTTTCCCGACAAGGGCTTTTACAATGGGACTTGTTTTCCCTTCGGGTCATTTGCCGCTGCCGTCGAGTGCGAGAATCCGTAGGAGATGCTGTCTGACGGGGGAGAATATGACGGCTGCAAAATGATTTTTAACATGCATTGCCCTAAAGCTGGTTGCTACATTTTCAACCGTTGCCGGCGTGACTTTCTTGGCAAGGACTGACGCGATGCGGGCTACGCACACGAAGTCACGAAAAAGAAGAAATCCAGTCAGGATCTGGGAGAGAGAGCCAAACACAACTCACCGGTTTGACTGACGAAGACAGCACTGCGTGTCTTGGAAGATCAGTGCTTCTGCCGGTAATTCAATTGCACGTAGGCACACACAAGTTGCACACTGCACAATGTATGCTCGACTCGTATGTTCGACTCTGGACAAGACAAAACGAGAGTTGCGTCTTGAAGTGGTGAGAGCGGAAAGCGGGCTCAATTCAACGTCGGAGCTCGGCAAGCAAGGTGCTCGCTGCGTATGGTCGATTGTGATTGGCTGAGCGCCCCCACTGTCCATGATCATCACTCTCTCTCCAACCCCGTCATGAACCTCCAGTCACGTCTGTCTCGCATTTCATGTCGTCGGATCGATCCCAAAAATGAGGCGAACCAATAGTTGCACAACGAGGAATCAGCCGTCTGCATCGGCTTTCACAGCTCGCCCTTGATTCTTACTTCTCCGCGCCGTTACGGTCTATCATCCCATCATGGCCACCAACCACCCACACAATGATTCAGATGCAGCTTCGGATCGTCGCCCGCCTCCACGCCGCCTCCACGCCGCCTCCACAGAGCTGTTGCATAAGCCCCCGGCCTCGTGCAACCACAAGGATGCCCTTTGAGCTGTCGTCTGGCGCAAGTCACACCGGTATTTGGATCTCAGGGCGAGTTCATGTGCAACGGACATCCAGCCGGACGCCCGCCCCAAGTAGACGAGGCAGTGGACAATACTCCTGCCACGCAACCGTTCCAGATGATCACGGCCCTCTCCTTTATCAGAAACTCTTCGAGGCGCCGTTGCTGGCCCAGGCAGGACCTTTCACAAGAGCTCGGGCATCCCGATGCATTCTGTACACGAGCTATCAGCCTGGCAGGCACCCGCCTCCATCTACAGGTAACAACGCCAGCGAGATAATGTGTTGGACCAACGAGATGCGTCTACATTGCATTGCAGCAGGCGGCCATCCACAGCTGCAAGGTCTTCTCTGCCGAGCAAACAGTCGGCTCATTTCCTGGCCCAAAATAGATCTGACAGGCAGGCACTTGGTCTGCCGGCCGACGATGCAACAAATGTCTTCTCTTGTTGGCAGCAGGTTAGGCACACACACAAAACGCAAATCTGACCTCGATTCGCTGCCTCGACCTCCGTTTGTGGAGTTGCCTCTTTTCACTTATCCAGTTCAGTCCATCTCATCTCGGCATGCATGCATCCTGCAAAGCCGGGCGAAACATTCCAACAAAGAAACTTCCAACACGCTGAACATCCCCTCTGGGCCACGGCCTGTCATCTAAACGAATCCAAAGAGGTCTAGTACCAGTAGCGGGCCGGGTCGGGCCACTGATACAGCAAAAAAAAAAAATGTACACCGGACGCTGTTTTGTACTTGGACGCAGAAAAAACGCCGCGAATACATGGCACGCTTGCGATGCGCCAGTCTCTTCATCGCTTTCTTTAGATCAGGACATTTGTCAGTTACGAACAAGCCATCGGCTTGCAAGGCTGCGGATTCTGTCGCAGTCTTCCGACCGGCCCCAGGAGTGATCTGCGCTTTGCGGCCGCAACCCAACATCTGTTGGTAGTGTTGCTTCATTTCGTCTCCTCTCTTTTGCTTCTCCGTCTCCCTATCCTTACCCCCCCTCAGCTGGAAGCTGACTCCCTTACGTCGTCGTCACATATTCTCAATTTGCGATTGGAAGTTCCGTCGTTATATCTTTTTTTTTCTTTGTTCAAAGGTTGCCTGCCACCACAACCCCACGTTGTTCCGACACCTTTAATGCGCCGTGGCCGTCAAGGACTTGTATCTTGTTCTTTAACCTACGGATGTCTTTTTGGTGGTCGCCATTCCTCCATCAGATTACGGGCATTGAGTCGCTTTGTTGTTTTGAGGAACTAGCCTATTTGCCCGCAAATCATGGCTAACAATTCCATGCCGCTGCGTTCTTTGGAGGAAAGTGTCGATGAAAACCTTATCTCCCCTCTGTCATCAACCGGTTTGCCGTCAACAGAACTCGAAAATTCTCCTTTGCACAGCATCTTCAGCACTGGTGGGTACGAGCGCGTCAACCTGGACGATGGGCACAATGAAGCTGTCAATAAGGAGGATACTGTCTCGCAGCCTCGGACGATGCCTCGGAGCTCGACTGCTAGCCTTTGTATTCATTCAGGCCAGGGAGCTAATAGCATGAGCCCTCGCCACCAGCCAGTGTCAAAGCCGTCATCGCCGGACTCTTCATCCTCCAACACACCCCAACATAGCAACAATTATTTCGACAGTCCAGGAAGCCAAAGCGATAGATTACCGACAGGCCGATTCCATTGGGGCATCGTACCCAGAGTCAAACATGTATTTCCGAAATTCAGGCCGTGGCATCGAACAGGACGGGCGGCGGACGTGTCGACGCACGATGAAGCGGCGTCGGTGAATGAAAAGGTGGTATTAAATGATGCAGCGAAGGCCTCAAATCTTCCGTGTCCCGAGGCAAAGAAACGACGTGATTCCCTGCGTTCAGACATGGATCTGGAGCCAGCAGATGACGATTGCGATGACGAGGCGTTCAAACAGAAGTTCGGTACGTGATTCGTGGGACATTTGAGCGCACAGCGCCTGGGCAGTGAGTTTCGGGACATTACGTTAATGCGCGAAGCAGGTGAACCGCCAAGCTACTGCTCAGCCAAGCATGATGTGAAAAGAAAATGGGCAACCTGGATTCCCATGACTGTCTTCATACTATCCATCTACTCGACTGTGATGAGCGGAATGTGGCTCGTCGTGTCTATTGTTCAACCTCAGTGGGACCATAAAATATCTTCCCACGGCCAGCTGCAGCCCTCGACGGCAACTTTAGTGACGGCTTTGCTCGCTAAAACCATCGAGTTGTCCTTTGTGACGGTGTTTATTACTTTGCTGGGACAAATGCTCACACGAAGAGCCTTTCTGAAAAGGGCCTGTGGTGGCATGACCCTGGCTGAGATTACCATGCGGAACTGGGTACTCCAACCAGGATCTCTCCTGACGCACTGTGAAACGATTCCTTATACAGGTTATACTCTCCTCGGAGCACTCACGCTGACCGCGTCCGTCACGGCCATGTTTTATACCACAGCATCGGATGCCATGGTCTCACCAAAGTTGATGAATTCGCCCTGGCAACGGAGATTACTATCCGGGCCCATCGCTGCATCGTACGCCAACATTTACTATCTGCAGAACACCTGCCCCGATATGTTTGCGTCGACACCCCGCATCCCAGACAATGACATAGCGTGTATGCAGATTCAATTTTCTGGCCAATCCCACCGCAACTTGTTCTCCTTCATGTCCACCTGGGCCAACATCAAGGAAAACGGCACCTCGGTCGCACAGGAACTGAGAGATCGTCCAACGGGCAAGCACTCGCTCTATGAAAACACGACCATGACTGCTGCCTGGATCGAGACCGAGTACGGCAACATGACAGCCAACTTTGAGAAGTACGGGCGCATCATCAACAACGTGACCATGGCGATGCCTCACCCCGGCGTGTACGCCGCCGCCACTGCGCCAGAAAATGCCATCATGCAGCCAGTTGATTTGGCCGGCGTGGGAGAATACACCATCCGGGCAGGAGTTGTCTCTCCGACCATCAATGTCATGTGTGTAAACATGGATGTAAACGAGCTTGCGCCTCTCATGTACACGCAATGGCCGCACAGCATTGTCACCCCCACTGGAGTTGGAGATCAGGTTACTGGTCCCGTTGATTGGGAGAGGACGGTGCCCCCGCCTATAAACGAAGATGGCGGCACGGAATATTTGAATCGCACTGTGGTTGACGACATATTTCGGTGGGGCCCAAAGTATGAACGGCGACCACCAGTATTCAGCATGGTACGCAATTATTTCCCCTTTCTATAACCAAAAAAAAAAAAAAAAAAAAAAAAAAAAAAAAAACAGGGACACAAGAAAAAAGACAAAGGACTGTGCGCCGTTTTGCTGACACACCCAACTAGTTCCCGAGCAATTTCAACATGGTTGCCAACTCATCCGTGCTCGGCTCTGACGCCATCTACCTCCTCACCAAGAGCTACAAGATTGCCAACTACACACTTTGCGAGATGCGTTCCTGGGTGTCCCCATCCTGCTCCACCGAATTCAGAAGTTCGGGAACCACAGGGACCAGCATGAGGGCGATCTGCGAGGACCCTCTAGACACGAATGCTTACTACCGCTCCTATTCACATGCCCAACAATGGCCTGCGCCAGCGAAAGATTGGAAGGTAGGCTTTTGTTTCATTTCTATGCACAAGTGCGCTCTCGTGACCCTCAATACCCTCGTGATCCCCTATGTTCGCGACATCTTGGCCGAATGTTGCGAGGATGAATTCAGTGCCGCCCAAATTTTGAGTCGGCGGCACTAGTCACCTTGGCTGTGTGAGCCTTGAGGGGCGGGAGCTTGTTTGACAAGTAAAACTTGTCTTTCTACCAGGATTTCCTTGAGAGTGAAAGCTGACATGTAATGTAATGAAAAAAAAAATAGAGTGTAGCTCAAGTATGGCGTTTGGCCCTTGACCTCAACGGCGGAACTCGCAACAACAACGCCACCAACGCGCGCCAACTCACGCAATTGATTCCTGAAAAGCCTCAATTCATGCCAGACTTGCCCTCCATGGCCGAGGCATTAGCCGCCTTCGCCGGCTCAACCCTCGTCGCCAGTTCCATCAAGACGCCCTTCCGCCACTACTGGGAGTATCAGTCTACGCAACTAATCCACGACAAGGCCGACGTCTTCAACGCATCGCTCACGATGCAGCAATACACTTCCGGCCACGTGCTCGACTGGCAAAAGATCTTCTACTTAGTTCTGGTCGCCGTGTTCCTGATAAGCCTTTTCTGCTTCCTCGTCAACCTCTACATCATGCTCAAGTCAAATTTCGTGACCGACTACACGGAACCGCAGAACCTGTTTGCGCTGGCCATCAACTCGCCGCCCAGCGTACAGCTCAAGGGTAGCTGCGGCGGCGGGCCAGAGAAGAGAGACCTCGTGGTTCCGTGGAGGGTATCTTATGCGCCGAGCGCAAATCACTATTTCCTCGAGGAGGCAAATGAGAAACCCTGGCGGGGCAAGTATTCTCGCGAAGTTGTTACGACAGCCAGACCGGTTGAGGAGGATGCCAGAAGAATGACTTACAAGAGGTTGAGTTCGGGAAAAGGATGGTTGTAAAATTGCTGCCAAATCTGGAACAACTTCTTTTTCCTTTTTTTTTTTTTTTTTTCAATTCTCTCCACGCATGGAGAGTAAGCGGTCCGAGAATAAAATGGCATAATGTGTGAATCGGAGTTGTCACATATTGCAGACAAAAAAGTGGAATGTGAGATGTGCCCGGGTGCTGGGAGGCAAAAACACCGAAGAAGAAGAAAAACCCGGTGGGTACGGCGGCTCGGTGGGAAATGGGAACATCTACATACATACATATTATGTATGTATGTACAGTTTACTGTGGAGACTGATTCATTCGCACTTGGCATAAGATAATGTCATGCTTTTTTCGTCGGCCAACCTCTGCTTTCTTGCCTTCTTTCTCATCTCCTCTCCTCTTTTCCTCTCTTCTTTCTCTTCTCTTATCTTTTCTCCTCCTCTCTTCTCCCCTCCGCCTTTCTACCTTCGTCTCCCCATTATTCCCTTCCCCACATACGCGCACAAGCACACGCACGCACGTACACACTAGTGCAATATCGCTGTGCTACATTTCGTGTGTCCTGTCTCGACACAGCCCGCTGAGTGCTAAATTGTCTCAGGCTGTGTGACCTACCGGACATTGGAGAAGCAAGAAGAAGACCGAAGTATAAGCCGATCGATGGTACGTCTTCCGGGGCTGAAGAACAGGGCAAGTTTTCTAGTAGGATTGATTACGACGGATGGCAGATATCGAGCAGCAAAGGCTTCTTGTGGACGGATCAAGCACACGGTTGCACACAGTTGCCGCCAAGTGATCAGAGCGGAATGGGATGGGAAGGAGTATTCGGCCTGATCTGATCTGATGCCCATTTGGCATCGTCCTCCCATTCTTTTTTTTTTTTTGTCCAAAAGACTAGGTCGAGGAGGAGGGTAGAGGAAGGAAGGGAAGGAAGGGGGTTGGGAAGAGGAAAGCGGCGTCTTCTTGTTCCTCCATGCCAGCCAGTCATGTTTCAAAGGTCAACTCCCACATCTGACAATTGGACGCCACTACCACAAAAATAGGTGTGACGGTGACCCCAATTATTCACTGTGATGGGTCCCGGCACGGCAGTAACCGAGCAGACAGGCGGACAGTCAGACGGGGTCACTGGAGACGAGGCTTTGTCGACCGCCCCTCCCTCCCTTTCCCATATCATGTGTAATATGTACATACACCTACTGTATGTAATATTGCTTTCCTTTCCCGCCGGCCCCCACGACATGCCCGTGCCCGTTCGCATCCTCATTCTCAGTCCCATCATCTTGGCGGCGGGTAATAAATCCTTCTTGGATCTGCCCCTTGCGTGTAACACTCATGTTTAAAGGGCTCGTGTTACCTCTAGACCATGGTGAGGGTACTCCATCAAGTGAGGACTACTATGGTGATGAGGGATTTTCTTCTTTCTTTCATTTTCTTTTTTTCCCCGGGCATGATGTGATGTGACGAACTGGTGGGCGGGCCTCGCTTATCTCGTCCCCAGAGGCTGGCTGATCGTCGACGTAGAACATGGCCCGTTTCCGAAAACTAAAAAAAAAAACCGGAGAGAAGGTTGGGGGTGGAAAACAAAAGATGGGTTAGATGACGATTGGGCTTTTTTTGGTAGGAATTCTAAGAGATATATATTTCTATCTGTCTTTGCCTTCCTTTCATAGTCCTCCTCTTAGTCCGTTTCTTTCTTTTTCTCTTTCTTTCTCTTCCTCTTCTTATTTCTTCCCCCCCCCCCCCCCCCCCGCTCTCTTCCCCTTCTTCTTATGCTCTTTTCTCCCCTCTCTGCTTCTTCTCTCCCGCCCTTTTTCTTTGCCTCAAAATGATCTATCCTCTCTGGTCGAAACCATATATTCATCAGCCATGGACTCCTCGGCCGCAGAGTCCCAAGTCTCCCACCACAACGACGACATCAATACGAGCCCGAGGCACAGCCCCAGGCACGATGACTTTATACACAGCGAGAAACTCACCATCCAGACGCAGAAGCCCTTCACGACGCTCTCGGCGATTGGCATCGGCTACGGAACCACCAACACCGCCGTGGGGTTGCTCCTGGTGCTAGGGACGACGATCCCGCTGGGGGGCTCGCCGCTCTTCTTCTGGGGGTTCCTGGTCATGATCGTCATCGCGCTGGCGACGGCCACGTCTCTTGCCGAGCTGGCGTCGGCGATGCCCCATGCCGGGGGACAGTATATATGGGTGAGCCGGCTGGCGCCGGGCAGCTTCCGGCGGAGCCTGTCTTACTGCACGGCCATGCTGAGCTGGCTCGGGGCGGTGGCGACGGGGGCGTCGGCGTGCCTGTCGGTGTCGACGGGGGTGTGCAGCATCATCGCGTTTCTGAACCCCGGATTCGTCTATCAGCGGTGGATGGGCTTCGTGGGCTTCCAGCTGCTCAATCTGCTGACGCTCGTGTGCGCGGCCTTTGAGCACGCGCTGCCGGGCATGTCGACGACGATGCTGTTCTTCAGCTGCGCGTCGTGTCTGGCCGTCGTCGTGGCCCTCTTCGCCACGTCGCGCGAGCACGTGTCGGCACGGGGCTTCTTCTTCAACACGGTCAACACGTCGGGCTGGCAGGACGGCGTCGGCTTCCTCGTCGGCATCGGCGGCATCAACTGGAGCCTGTGCTGCCTGGACGTGGCGACGCATCTGGCCGAGGAGATCCCCTCGCCCGCGACCAACATCCCCAAGGCCCTCATGTGGACCGTCGTCGTCGGCGCGCTCTCGGGCCTGCTCATCATCGTCGCCGTCTTTGCCAACCTGCCTCTCATCGGCGGCGGCGGCGCCGACCAGGACAACTCGGCCGTGGCCCTCTTCTACCGCATCAGCGGCAGCCGGGCGCTCGCCGTCGGCATCCTCGTCCCCGTGCTCATCACCACGGCCGGCGCCGTCTGGTCCATCCAGATCTGGCAGTCGCGCATCGCCTGGACCATCAGCCGCGACGGAGGCTTCCCCCTGCACCGACACCTCGGCAGAGTCCTGCCCGCCCCCTTCCACACGCCGCTCTGGTCGCTCGTCTGGTCCGCGGCCTGCAGCGCCCTCTTCGGATGCCTCTACCTCGGCTCCGACGTCGCCTTCAACTCCCTCATCGCCACCGGCGTCCTCCTCCTGTACTTCAGCTACAGCATCCCCGTCGTCCTCGTCCTCTGGAAGGGCCGCTCCGCCTTCCCCCGCGGGCCCTTTTGGTGTCCCGTCCTCGGACGCATCTCCAACCTCGTCATGCTGTGCTGGACCGTCGTCGCCACCATATTCTACTGTTTTCCCTACCAGAGTGTCGTGGAGCCCGAAAGGATGAATTACGTGTCCGTGGTTCTGGGTGTCATTGCTCTGTTCATCTGCACGCTGTGGTTTTCCTTTGCGAGTCGACATTATGATGTGGATTGTGATGGACGCTGAGTTTGTGTGTGTGTGTGTGTGTTTTTCCCGTCCTTATTTTTGGCCCGAGGAGAAACTACAATATGAGAAATAAAAAAGATGTCATTTCAATGTAGAAGGAGACCTTGTGAAAAGATGTTTAACGAGTAATTCGTCTGTGTGGGGATCTTGACACTACTATGCGTCCATGACCTTTTACATGCAGCTAAACACGTTGACATGATGGTGTCGTGGAACTGAAAGCTCTACCCCCCTTTCCTTTGCCGTTATGGTCTGCTATGAGAATGGCAGTATATGCACGATGCTTGTGTGGCTGCTGTGGTCATCGACAGCTACTACCCCTTATTATGGGTGCATAGTAAGCCACTTGGGACGACTTGGATAATACAAGAAAGGAGAAACGAGATGGGGGGTCCAGAGACGTCTGCACATGGGAGAAAACAGAGTCCAAAGCTTGAAAGTTTCTCCAGGAAGTGTCTTTTCTTTTTCTTTTCTAGATGGAGCTAAATACTCCTTGTGAGGAGACTAAGAATCGAATAGTGAGGGAGGAAACCTGCATCTAGTGCCAGCAGTTACCCTTGGGTGTGCCTTGATTGCCACCAAAGTCTTGTCCCCACAGTTTGACGCACCAACCCTCGAAAACATCTCCATCGATGCCATGCAAGGCTTTTCCGTCGACGCACTGAGGTTCGAATGTTAGTTATTTGGTGTTTTTTCTTAGCATTAGCCTCCCACCCCCTCTTGACTACCTGTCAAAAGTCTAGAGAAGGAAGGGGACCGGGGGGGGGGGGGGGGGGGGGCACAGAAGAAGAAAGTCAAGGGAAAAAAGAAGGCGGGCATAGGATTGAGGAGGGAATCAGGGAGAAAAAGCAACAGTATCCAGATCAGGACAGTAAGTCCTCGGTACTGGGACCGACGTACCGAGTAGCCATCTAAGAATAGGAATTCTATTAGCAAGACTATAAAAAAAGAGGAGGAAAAGAATAATAGTTCTGAGGCTAAAGATAGAGAGAGAGAACTCACCCCAGTGAGCACGTCCTCCGCTCTTGATGTAGGCATAACAAGCGTCGGAAGAAAGCGGCCCCATGTATTTACCATCTACATTACACGCGCAGTTGTGATGGGTATCTGCCAGCGCACTACCAATTTGTCAGCATTTCGGGTTCTTTTTTTTTTGACCCCTTCATCATTGGATACAAGGTGTGATTTTTGAAACGGGAATTGAGTAGTAGTAGTTCGACCAAGTCGATTGCGGAGAAGGAATAGACATGCCTGGCGACAAGCGAGAGGAGAACAACGGTGAACTTCATTTTGCTTTCTTGTTTTTTTTTCTAATCGTCTTGAAGGAAAAAATGAAGAATGGGGGGGGGGGGGATTCAAATCAAGAATTTGGAGCAGACGGGATTCTCTTTATGAGTTTGTACTTGGCATGGGGGGTGTTGATCATTTGCTCTGGCGAAGGATTCGGCGGCTAATTTATGCGCGATTCGATCAGGCAAAAGCGGATTGTAGTACGTAGGTATGTATGTATATATTGTATGTGTGTATATACGAGTTGTGCTTAATATGTAACGTAGAAATTTTGCCGAGGGTAAAAGCGGAATCCTTATTTGCGGCCGCCGCGGATGAGCCGGGTGACTCTAAGATGCCGCGACCGCGATCGTTTCATTAAAGGTTTAGCGATCGCTTATTTAGTACGAGGCGACTGGACGGTTTACCTGGGTATGGGGAAGACCGGCAACGGAAGCCGGGACGACATAAGTATCTTTGCCATGTATTTCGCGTTTTCCATTGTTGTTTTCTTGAAGCGACGACTGAGTTAAGGAAGAACAGGCTCGGCCAATCCCGATTGCGATTGTCAGAGGCTGCGAGAACAGAAACAATCCCCCTCCCATTCCACCTCCTTCGTGTTCCACTAAATATCTTTACTAATCAATAAAGATGAGTCCACAAGAAGAAGGGAGGGGGGGATCTATTCCTCACAACGGGTTGCATAAAGGGTAGGTCGACGTGCTTGAACGTAGCCGACCGGAGGATCGTCCCGCTTTTTCAATCGCGATGGGTACGTAACCAGGAACGAATTCATTTGCGGGAATAGATTGACTTGGAGCACTCAGCCGCCGAACAGGCTTCTTTTGTATTCTGACGAATATCTATCGGTATTTCATTACTTCTTTCCTGTCCCCCCGCCCCCCCATCCTCGAAGAAAGAAGGAAGGAAAGAAAGAAAGAAAGAGAAAACTTAGTGCCAGCAAAAGCTTCCTGTGCTCTCCGGACCGCTTCCTCCATACTCAGGGACCCAATGGTTACAGCAGAAGGTTGCAAAATAATCCGCTGAGATTGTACCCGCGGGTATACCTCCGAGACACTAACCTGGATGTTAGTCATTGGTGTTTTCTTCTTCTGTTTCTTTTTGCTATGCCTCGTAACGATATAAAAGCGAATGGGGACAAAAGTGGTAAGTTGACCGACATACAGAGTAGCCGTCTGATGAGAGAAAACTTGTCAGCAAGAACTAGAAGAAGAAACGGGAAATCATCAAGGCCGAGCAATGGATCAACTCACCCCAATAAGGCTTGGGTTTGACCTGAGTTTTATAGTCAAGACAAGCGGGCTTCGAGAGCTCGACACTGTATTGACCATTTATAGCACAGCCACAATTCCAATGCCTGGCTCCTAGGACGCTGCTGTTTCGTTAGCAGTGTTTTCTCCCCATGTTGAGAAGAGCAAAACAAAAAGAAAGAAAAAGAACAAGGTGAAAAAAAAAAGGTTTGCGAGATGAATAAATGATATGTTGGGCAAGTGGCGGCCCGGAGGGGTGCATACCCAGCAACAAGAGAGAGAACGATTGCCACCTTCATTATGTCAGATGTATATACTAATAGGTATAATCGGCGTGAATTGTCAATCCTTCTTCTTTTCTTTTCTTTTCTTTTCTTTTCTTTTCTTTTCTTTTCTTTTCTTTTCTTTTCTTTTCTTCTTCTTCTTTTTCTTCTTCTTTTCTTCTTCTTTTTTGTGAGTCCAAAAAACAGCAACTGATGGGAGTGAGCTGCTGTCCTTGGAAGAGGGAACTTGATGTATTATAGTTCTGAGAAACATGTATCTTCTCTTCCTCTCTGTACAGGACAGACAAGATGAGGATTTTCACTCGGGAAGAAAAAAGAAAAAAAAAATTAATTAATCACGCACTGTCGCAGACTGGATCCTTTGGATATGCGTACCTCCACACTTTGCAAGCTCGTGCTATCCAAAGGAGCCGGCGGCGAGCAAGGGAAACGGAAACTCCCACCGGAGGGAGCAAGAATGCCGCGCGGCGCCGATGCCGGTGCAGACGGACGGCTGCGCAGACGCGTGGCGGCCAAGAGAGGCCAAGGCAGTGGAAACTTGTTTCCGACCATGCATGTTTCTAAAAAAAGCAGAGTGTACTGGTTATTTTTCTTCCGACTCGGACTTGGTTGCCGCTTCGTGTTTTGAACAACGGCAGCGGCAGGGCATGTCTGGGGACTTGAAGCCACCAAAGGCGAGAATTGCTCCGGTAGAGGATGTAAAGGATATGAGGGGGATCAAACTAATTAATGCGACGTCATCATATCCCCTTTTTTTTTTGGTTTCCGGATGCAATGCAACCCTAATCTTGTCCCGAGGTCGTAGTCATGACTCCAGCAACCGCTTTCTGGAAAGCTGATTCGAACAATGTCTGATCCTTCTTTATACTATTAGATCCCAGGTTTTGAATGTGAACCGTATTAGAACACATCTGCAGCGGGCCTATGAAATGCAAATGCAGGGGACTGCCGGGAGCAGCAGCGCATTTACTACGCCGAAAGGATTCCCAACGGCTGACGACGTCATGCACATACATTGTAGCCGCCATGGGCATCTTGTTTGAGTCGACGCACAGAGACGGTCTTCTCGTGCTGGCGGGATTTGTTTTGTCGGGAAGGGCTTGCATTTCTAGAAACCAGGACTGCCGACGTCAAATCTGGGTTGTGTCCCTTCCTGCACAGTATGTCCATCATGACACAGCCGAAGGTACTTCCTCGAATGAACCTGGCCTCGGTTGACGTTGACGACTTTGAACATGTGACGACTTTCGAACATGAATACAAAAAAAAGGATATGAGATGAATGCTCAAACTAGAGTTGTAAAGATGGTAAAAATGGGACATTGTCCACTAGCTTGAACCCATCACAGTACAATCTTGTTCACAGCCTCTCTAGCCATGCCTACGATTATAGAAAAAACATATATAGAAATAACCAGAGTTCTTCAAAAAGAAGTAGAGTTTTGAAATTGGTTAAATTAGTAAAAACCCTCCCGTTTCTACCAGCACTTTACGCCGTCAAGAACCCCCTTTGTGAACTCCCCCACAAGGTGCTCTCCTAGCAAGTAACAATGATAGCAGAATCCGAGCCCTTTGCAAACATCTCCACGGACATGTTTTCTTTTTGCACGAGCGCGCTAGATTCCACTGCGATGATATGAGAATTCACCAGTCTCAGCTAGGGGTTGCCGAGTAAGAAGACGACGTCGTGCCAGCAATGACCCTTGACACGGTCTGCCGAAATCCCCTCCTGATCAGCCTTGGTTCCGCACGTCAAATCCCAGTTCATGCCATCAATGCCGCTTGCAGTTTTTTTAGTGCACTAGTTGGAGGGGGAAAAAATGAAAGGTTAGTCATGAATACTTTGGATGAAAATCATGCTTCTCCTCTGATTGGAAAACATGAAACCCTCGTTTTGACACGAGGCGTAAACGTACCGAGTATCCATCTGAAAAAAAGGGGGGCACAGCTTGTCAGCGAGGTCTTCGGAAAGGAAAATAGAGATAAATGCCCCAACAAGGTGCGATGAAGAGAGAGAAACTCACCCCAGGAAGTACCCTGTTGCCACGAATTGCAAGTTTTCTCAGAAAGTCTTTGGTCATATTCCCCGTCTAGGTTACAGACGCAGTTGCGATGTTGGCCTGCTAGGACGCTTCTGTGTTTGTCATTTCATTAGCACTAAAAAAAAAAAAAAATACATCCTTGTGACTTGTTATTGGCGGTTCGTGTTTTTACGTACCCAGCGAACCCAGCGACAAGGGGGAGAATAACGCTGAACCTCATGGTGGACGAGATGGGATTTGGAGAAAAGATGTACTTGAGCTAAAAGCGGCAGACGGTACACGAGACGTGTTAAGTAGGTCTACGGGGTAGTTTTTTTTTTTTTTCTTCTCCTTCTTTTTCTTCGTCGTTACCCCCGGGAATGAGCAGGCCTGTCCTGACAGCCATGTTTATATGCACATACTATGTACGGCTTTTGATCCTGGCCCCCTTTTTGGCTGGCTGTCGGGTTTATCTTGTTCTTCCTCCCCCCCACATTGTGGAAGAAAAGAGGAAGACTCGTGATTGTCGGATAAAGTCGAAGCCAGCATGTTAGTGCAAATTAGCTGTTCCATCGGCCTTGTGTGCCTGGAGGGGTTTATCGCGGTTCACCCACCTCTTCGGTCGATGCCTCGTTTTTTTCCACCTGTACATACAGTCCACCACCCCTTAGATGATGTGACAACCGTACTTGCAGGGGTCCTTGCCGGAGACTTCTAGCCAATTAGCCTGGGACCGGCTATATACCTCTACTATTTCTTTTAGCTATGATTATGTGTACTAGAATGCTAGGTAGCGGGGAGAAGAAGAGCGTAGGAGCCGCAGCGGAGCATGTAGAGTTGTCCAATTATTCAAGGCGTAGATTGTACATAGACGAGTATTGCTGCTCGGGCAGCACTCCACTCTTCCTTCTATGCCCACCCCCTGCCTATAATTCTCACACCTACTCCGCTGTGTGCTATACTACGCGTTATTTACTGCATTACGCTGCGCTTACTGTGCTATAGGGTGTGTACAGACTATATAGGGGGGTTAGAGTAATAGCTTCGCTTAACTCTATTCGGCTTAGTGGGATGTCTGCTGCGCGGATAGAAATATTCACATAGACGTGCTTGGTGTTTTCCGCTACATGGTACGACTCAGCGTGACTGCATTTCCTGAGGCACGTGTTCTGTGTGCACGTGTCTGAACGTCTTCGAAATTCCGATGATATTCCCACATCGAGTGGTGGTGCGGGCGGCGGCCATACCGGGATCGCCGCAACGCTACAATTTAGCCTTCTGCGCCTCGCTTTTTCGTTCATGCTCGGAGAAGAGGCTGTTCGGCCGGGCGAGTGAGGCTCGGGTCACATGGTACCCCATCTAGCCACAATGGGTGGTGGCAGAATTATCATCAATCACCTTCTTTATAATTCACAAGTCTGTCTGTGCCCGCCTTGCACGAATGCCGATACAGTGGTTCCAGACGCCAGAGAAGATCCCGTCTGGTCTGGCCTGGTCTGGCCTGGTCAATTGTGCAAGATCAGACACACAGAAAACAGATATGGACGACTTCAAGGTTCGAGTGCTTGGCATGCATTCATAACAGCGTGTACTATTTCGGGTCTCCCTTTTTTTTCTTCTTTTTTTTTTAAACGAGCACTTGTTTTTGGCCCATTCTACACGACACGCGCACAAGGAGCGATGGCCAGAGCGGCACCAGAAGCGCGTCAAGAGCCCATGTTGTCGCCATGTGTCAAGGCCTTTGTGGCTGGATAAAAAACATGCTGTAGTTGTCCAACAGCTTTGCACTAATTCGTTTTCCCCTATGATGTATTTTTTTTTTCACGAGCCCGTGTACTCGTCCCAATTCTACGACTGAGGTTCCTCAGCAACGTAGTGAAGGTAGGCACCCAGTAGCTTGATTCCCTCAATGTAATTGCGCTTGTCCAACTTCTCGTTAATCGAATGGGCCCCGTCGGTGGAGCTTCCCATCGGCAGGAGTAGCACGTTCTTGCCCGTGGCCTCTTCAAAGGTCAAGGTGACAGGAATACTATAAGAAAAAGTTAGTTTGTCTTGTCAATCGTGTCCATGCCGCGCAGAATCAATTGTTCGCCTACCTTCCACCCTCGCGAGTAAAGTCGGGCTTCATTCCCCACACGCGCTCGGTAGCCTTGGCGGCGGCAGAGAAGTTCCAGTGCTTGGGTGAGGCAGCCCACCACTTGCCAGTGTGTTGTGCGAAAACCCTCATCGTGTTCTTGCTGCCCAGCTTGGCAAATTGCTCCTCGACAAACTTGTACACGCAGTTGTTGGTTGTGTCAATGTCCATGTTGGGAACCGTCCGGATAGAGAACTTGCCAGTGACCTTGGCAGGAATGACCGTCTTGGCTCCGGGTTGGGAGAAAGCACCCTCAACGCCGTGAATCGACAGAGAGGGATAGCGCCATCGAGCCATCAGAGTGCTCTTCTTATCGTCATAGATGGTCGTCTTGCTTCCCAGGGATTCGAATATGTTTTCCATGGTGAAGGAAATCCCATCGTACAGACCCTCCTCCTCCTTGGTGATGGGGGCAACCTGCTCCATGATTCCGGGAATCTGGATCTTGCCATTTGTGTCCACCAACGAGCCGAGGATGCGGACCAGGTCAGTCATAGGCTCCTGAGCCGTGCCGCCAAAAACACCGCTGTGCAGGTCGGCACCGGGGCCCGACACCTCGACCGAGTAGTAGTTGCAGCCTCGCAGACCATAGGTGAGGCATGGCCTTTCGGTGCCGAGCCAGTAGTTGTCGGAAATGCAGACGGCATCCGTGTCGGCAAAGTACTTCTTGGCCTCGGCCTGAATAAAGTCGTCGAGACCTTCCGATCCATACTCTTCCATTCCCTCAAAACACATGAGCAGGTTTACCGGGAAGTCAATGCCAGCCTTTTGGTGGGCTTCAATGGCATTGAGCCATCCCAAGACGGGACCCTTGTCGTCGGTCGAACCACGACCAAACATGCGACCCTTGTCATCAACAGAGAGTTCAAAGGGCTCCGTGGCCCAGCCATCGCTCTTCTCGGCCGGCTGAACGTCATAGTGACCATATACGAGGATCGTGCGCTTGCTTTTGTCGTTGCCATAGCGTGCAAGCACAACCGGAGGGAGGTCGAGGTGTTCTTTGTGCGGCTGCTTGCCCAAGGGTCGAAGCTCGACGTCGGCACCCAGGCCCTTCAGCTCGTTGCCGAGCCATTCTCCCATCCGCACAACGTCGGGTCGACGGGCATCCTCGGCGGAGATGGAAGGAATTGCAACTGCCTTGCGAAGGCGCTCGATGAAGTCGTTGGCGCAATCATCGACCTGCTTGAAGTAACCGTCGAGTTGAGGAGCCATCTTTTTTGCTTGATGAGCCCTGATGGAGTCTGTGAGATAGGAGCGACGACTGGTAGAATTCTCGTGCGTGTGAACAACAAAGCAAGACGGGAGACGGACAAAACGAGGACGAGAAGGTCTTGGAAGGCTCGCACGAAGACCACAGGACACTGCCTGCCGTGAGATAATGGTGCGGGGCATCGCGCTCCGTCCGATGTCGTATCAGACCAGCCCGGGCTTTTGACATCAGAAAACGGTCACTTTTGGGCAATCGGAAGCGACCACTGGCACCGACCACTGGCACCGACCACTGGCACCGACGGCTATCAACGGTCTCCAGCACAATGGAAGGAAGCATGCTGACTGGTTGGGCCTCTGCCACCTCTGCCACCCTCCACGACCTACCTCTCTCTACCTACGTCTTAGCGAGTGGGGTGGATGGGCCGCAGCCGCTGATTCCGGAAGCGTCGGCTTTTCTTTATTCCGGCTGGGTCGGTTTTGACTCTTGTGGCATGGGCAAAAGGTTGGCCGCCCTTGCATCTGCCTCATTATTAATCGCATCCCTCCCCCCCTGCCGTCGTCCAGCTTTTCTCCTCCCTTCAACCGCCCTCGAACCACCCTCGACCCATCGTCATCGTCATCTCCATCAACTCACCGACGGTGACTTTTTCGCGACAACTTGTCAATCTGCGCATCATCTTCGCGTCAAAGTGCACGAATCTTTGATCAACGCTCATTTTCACTTCAACACGCTTACGAACAGCCGCGACTTCCATTGACACATACCTTCGCGTCACGCGCATAACGCATGTTCTGTGATCTTGTTACCAGCGCCGCCCAGCTACTTTACGGAGCTTCATCTTTGCTGCTCCTCGGCCGTTTTTGTTCCTCACGTCAACGTCAAGATTGAGTTCCAGAGGTCAGGTTCTTCGACTAACTTTGAGGTGATTTGGTGCAGAGGGTGAATACTTCATAGTTGCTGTGTCGGAAACTAGGGGGACCTTTTTGGGTTGCATTTTCCTACAGGCTTCTGCCTTCTTGTACTCCTTGTTTGTTTGTCTTTTTTTGCCCCTGACCTTGATAACCACTTTGTCTTTTCTTCCAAGTACTTTTCAGAATTGACTATTTTATTTTCTCCAACTTGACCTGAACAGCACTCGAGTGCAAAGCAAGAGCAGAAGGAAAAAAACAAAAGAAAACGAGATTAAAAAAAAACCCCACACAAGACAGTTTGTAAAACAGGGTCTGTCAACAGAGTCAAAAGAATAAGTGGTGTCATTAGTACACAAAAAGAAACAAATTCAATCTTGGTTTCATTCGCTTGGCGAGCGAACAAGGGTCGAGCTAATCGTTCTCCTCGTTCCCGACTGTTGTCAACAAATATTGACGTCACTTTTCCTGCATTGCTGATTCCCGTGCCGAGGAAATTCATATTTGAGTCACTACACCTACACCTCCTACAAAATGGCCTCATCAGTGTTTTTCAAGTTTAAATCACAAAGGGAACCCACTCGAGTGGAATTCGATGGAACTGGTATCTCGGTTTTTGAGCTGAAGCGTGAAATTATCAACAAAAGCGGTTTAGGCGATGGTACAGACTTCGACCTCTTTATATACACAGACGACAATAGCGAAGGTAAGTGAACTGACATGGTGCATAGGAAGGCCGACAGAGGTGCCTCAGTAGATCAGATTACTCACAATTTTATTAGAATACGACGATGATACTACCATCATCCCCAGATCAACTACCGTCATCGCTCGCCGTCAGCCAGCCGTGAAATTTGGGGCAGGCCGAGCAGCGCGGTATGTGTCGGGAAAGATGCCAGTATCGGCCAAGAATGCCGGAAGAAGAGAGCAATTAACAAAAGCGACCTCCTCAAAACCGAGTGTGACTGCACTTCATGATATGAACAATGCCTTGACGGAGGAAGAAAAGATGGCTGCCATGTTCGCCGCCCAAACCGAGCAATGGTCTGCTCAGCAGGAAGAACTATCCCAGTGAGTTTGATGATTCTCGCCTCGCTCCATACTAGATTTGATATGTAGGCTAACCTGTCCATTGCAGTCAGGCTCCAGTCTTTAAAGCTGGCGCAAAACGACCGGCCAATGTTCCTGATCATGATCCCCCCAACGGCTACATCTGTTATCGGTGTGGCAACAAGGGCCACTGGATTCAGCTCTGCCCTACGAATGATGACCCTGATTTCGACAATAGGCCTCGTGTAAAACGAACTACTGGTATCCCGCGGTCGTTTCTCCAAAAGGTTGACAAATCTGTTGTTTTGGCACAGACTGACGGCGACGAGGCCAAACGGCCATCTGGTATCATGGTCAACGCTGAAGGAGATTTTGTCATTGCCGAACCAGACAAGGCTTCGTGGGAGCAGTATCAAGCGAAGACAAAGCTGTCCACAGCAAATAAAGAGGCGCAAGCTGAAGATAAAGAGGTGCAGGAGAGGGGTCTTCAATGTTCGGTCGACAAGAAAATGTTCATAGAACCAATGAAGACACCGTGCTGTAAGAAGACGTTTTGTAATGATTGCATCACCAATGCTCTCATAGAAAGCGACTTTGTCTGCCCCGCTTGTCAAGCTGAGGGTGTGCTGATTGACGACCTTGAAGCTGATGATGAAGCCTACAAGAAGATCCAGGAATACCTCAAAGACAAAGAGACGGCCAAAACTCCACCGCCGTCATCACCACAAGCGGACACGGTAGCCAACCGCGAGACACCCACTGACACAAACCCGAACAGGACTGATTCCCAGGAGAAGCAAGAGTCCGAGGTGGAATCAAATACTTTACAAACGGGCTCGGTCAAGTCGTCAGCGACTACGGAAGACAAGGTAAACAAGTCCCCGACTATTTCACCTGCAGCAAGCGAAAAGAAGACGGAAGGAGAACGGACCGAGAAGCAGCAAGCGTCAGCCCAGGGCCCAGACACCCGGGTTATCGTCTCGAAAAAGCGACCTGCTGAAGAGGCGCTGGAGAATCCCAAGATCCCCAAAGGACCCAAAGCGATGCAAAATCAGCAAACCAGCAATATCAACCCTATGATGAATAACAACATGAATGGCATGAATGGCATGACCAACATGAACAATATGAACAACATGAACAATATGATGAACGGAATGCCGGACATGAGCATGAACAACATGATGTTCAATGGCATGGGAATGCCCAACATGATGGGCGGTATGCCTGGCATGAATATGGGCATGGGGATGTCGATGATGGGAATGCCAATGATGGGAATGTCTAATTTCGGTAACATGAATGGGGGCTTTGGTAGCATGAGCGGCGGCTGGGATATGAATGGGATGGGAGCAATGAATGTCATGCAACAAGGCATGGGCGGCATACAAGGCATGGGCGGCATGCAAGGCATGCAAGGTATGCAAGGCAATATGGGAATGGGTGGACACATGGGGAACATGGGGAACATGCACGGCGGCATGAACGGATTCCAGTCAGCACAGGTTTTCGGTCAGGTCACCGGCCAGGGCGATGACGAGGCATATTTCCGAAAACCAGTCAACCCGCACCGACACCAGAACAAGCAACGCAGAGTGCGACCCAGCGACTACCGCGAACTGTGAAGTTGACTTTCTTGTTTTACCTTCACCTTCTTGGGGTTCTCGGTCTTGAACCGCGAGCCAGAGCTATTTCACGCCATCTTTGATCTCGGCATCCTCACATTCTCTCTTCCGACACGACCGCCAGCATCAACACTTTCATCCCGGCCATTCAATAGGAGTCGACGAAATATCTCCGCCGCAAAAAAGCTGTCCAACCACATTTGAATTTCCATCTTTTTTCCCCCGATCTTTAATTCTTTAGCTCTTTTTCCTTGTTTCCTTTTTTCTTCTGGATCGGGACAGCGCCACGAGCAAACGATTACGCAATGCGTGGACCCGGCCAAGCGCTACATCCCGCGCCGGCGTCGTCTTTTCACATTCGATTATGTATGCATTGTTTCGGCGCTCAGGGTATTTGCTAGGATGGGCACTTTGAGGATCGTCATTTTTTATTTTATTTTTTTCAATCTGTGGAGCTTTTCTGCGCAAATAAACGCATGTATGTATATAGTAGGGTACGCCACTATACCAAGAAACGAATCTCGTCCCGATTCTATGCATGACACTTTTATAAACGTTCCTTGCATTTCTAGCCTGTGCCTTGTGGTCTTGAAGACGCCTTTGAGATGCGTGCAAGAGTATATATATAGACAAAAAAAAAGAAGAAGATAAAAAAAAGAAAACAAAAGAAAACAAAAGTAACGAGTTTATTTACTCAGGCGGGACGTATGGCGTAATCAACATGTTGCTAAACTGCTCCAGCTTCTCCTTGCCTCGCACCTCCTCCACCAACAAGGGCATCTTGACGACGTTGAAATCCTCGGCGTACAACTCCTCGTACTGATCCAGGTACTTCTTCTGCATCTTGCGTCGCGCGTTGCACTGATCGCAGTCGCTAACTTTCTTGGGAAAGAGCAGCTGGTTCACGACGATGCAGTGGGCGTCGATGCCGTAGCTGGCCAGCTCCTGGATCATGCGCTCCGTCTCGTACAGGCTGAGAAACTCGGCGATACAGACGCACACAAAGGTCGTGAGGTCCGCGTCCTTGAACTGGGTGTTCACCTCGGAGATGGTCTCCCGCAGGGACTCGAGCTTGTCCATGGTGGCGCTGAGGTCCTGGCCGTTGGGCAGGGCGCCGCTGGAGCCGAGGACGCCGTTGAGAAGGGGTCCGTATTGGGAGGATAGCTGGGAGACCTTTGTGAGGGCCTTTTCGAGGACCGAGGGGAATTGGAGGAAGCGGAGGGTGTGGCCGGTGGGGGCGGTGTCGAAGACGATGGTCTCGTACGAGAGGGACTTGACTTGCTTGAGGACCTCGGCAAATGACATGGCCTCGTCGATACCGGGGATCTAGAGAATGATACATCGTTAGCTTTGAACAGAGTAGGAGAACTTGGGACAAGGATACGAGGAAAATTGGCATGTCAGAAGAAAAAGGGGCAGGGGGGGACAACGCACAGCAAATGCCAAATCTTGCATCATTCCACCTAATCCACCACCCATGGCATTCATATCGTCGTCCTCGTTCTGTCCGGCCAGCAGATCCTGCATACTGCCGTTGGGATCGATCTCCATGGCGCTCAGGTTGTCGAAGCCATTGACCAGGCGGGCCTCCTTGCCGAATTTCTGGGAAAAGGCATCGGACAGGTTATGCGCGGGGTCCGTGGAGATGAGGAGCACGGAGCGGCGGACCTTGGCGAGCTGGATGGCCAGAGAGCAGGATGTGGTGGTCTTGCCGACGCCGCCTTTGCCGCCGACGAAGACCCAGCGCAGGGAGCGCTGGTCGAGGAGGTTTTGGAGCGTGGGCTCGAGGGCGTCGTCGGCGGAGACTACGGCTGACGACATGGTGGAGGTGGGGGAGGGGCGGGTGACTCGATGGAAGGCGTTTTGAATTTGATGTCGAGGTAGGAGGTAGGGGAGAGGGGGGGGGGGGGGTTGGAGAAGAGGGGTGGAGAGAATGGAATGCAGGATGGCGGACGTTGTCGTGTCGTTTGATGGGAGGTGGGCGGGCGTGTTTTGCAGACGTTGCGCGTGGTGGTGGTTGATTGTGGTGGTCGAGGTGGTTCTGGAAAGGTCCATGTCTAGTGTCCGTCCCATTGGAACCAGACCCGACCGACAGACGTCAATTGAATTGTCCGCCCGCACATGGATTCGCACTCGCGCACAGCGACCACATGCAGACATTCCCGTCCCCACTCAGCAGTCCAGGACGGCCACGGCCAAAGTCAGGCCGCCCATCCATCTGCGCTCCCTCCCGCTGCGGGGGAGTCGGAAACCGCCGCCGCAATATCCGTGGCCTGGCGTGGCCCGACTGCTGCAGCACACCCGTAGGCCTGCTTGGTGTTCCACTATAAGTAGGTACATAGTGGAACACTAGGTCTACAGTCACAGCTACAGCTACAGCTACAGCTGCAGCTACAGCAATCCTAGTCCAGGCCTGCCTGTCCGGGCACTTGCCTCATGTTGCGTCGCCTTTTGCCAGACGACCGAGCCAGATCCCCGCATCCATCCGTCATCGACATACACTCGACTTCGTCCGCAAGTCCACCCCCCCCTTCCCCTTCCCCTTGCCTCCAAGCTCACGAAACTGCCTCCTCTCGACGTCTTGGTCTAGCCCAGCCTTTAGATTCCAACCTCCACCCCAAACTCCAGAAAACCATGCCCGCCAAAGACCCCATCACCTGCCACGTCCTCGACACCACCACCGGCCGTCCCGCCAAGTCCCTCCGCGTGCGCCTCGAGGGCGGCGCGTCCCCCCCCAAAACCTTCGAGTCCTCCACCGACGACGACGGCCGCATCCGCACCTGGTTGCCCTACAGCTCCGACACCTCGGCGGGCGAGGTCCCCATCTACACGCTCGAAGACGTCCTGGGCCAGCTGGACGACGACGGCATGTCTTTCTCGACCTGGACCCTGCGCTTCGATACGGCGGCGTACTGGGCCGGCGGCCGCGGAGATAAGCTGGAGACGACGACTTTCTTCCCCGAGGTCGTCGTCGTCTTCCGCGTCGACAGGGGGCAGAAGTATCACGTGCCGTTGCTGTTGGGGCCTTTTAGCTACACGACGTATCGGGGGAGTTGAGGGCCTTTTTTTTTTGTGTGTCATTCTTTAGATTGTTGTTGCCCGTGGACCTTTTTTTCACTAGATGAGGGGGATCTACGGGTGTGAATTCCTATTTTACGGTGATTGGCATGCTTGAAGGGGTGGTGGGACTTTTTTGCCGTTTCCATCTCGAGTCTACTATCCTTTGATGTCGACATGATGAGAAATGAGAAAATGAGAAAACGACTCTTTCGTTTGCGCAAGCGTCAAATAACCCCGATATTGAATCCCATATCAGACCCAAAACTCGACATGAAAAATGACAAGAGTGCAAAGAAGAAGAAAACGGGGGCAAATAGAGAATCGGATTTTGTTGTCCGGCAGGATATACTGCGTCCAAGCCACCCAGATAACATGGTCTCGCAGATAGGCCCAGCCAAGATTCAACCATCAACTCCATCGCTACACGACGACATTTGAAAAAAAGGGAAGAAAATAATAATAATAACTAGTCCACATCAATACACTTGGCCGTGGAGTCGTGGCATCGCCAAAGAACATGTGTGTTTACGTGTATCCATCGATAGCTTCGCTCCCCCACCCCCCTTTGTTTGTTCGGGCTTCAGTTTCGCTTCCACCTGTTAAATAGACCTGGTTTGCGCTGGTGCTCGTCCGGTGAGGTAGGCGGGGTGTCGTCGTCGCCCTTCTTGGGGCCCGAGTGTAGGCTATCGTCTCCGTCTCTGGAAAGTCGAAGACTGCTCGAGGAGCCGCCTGCGCGGAGAGAGGCTGAGTCTTGACTGTTTTCGTCGCTCGAGACGATCCTGGAGAGGGAGACTCCGCTGCGCAGCGCTTCCGAGTGAGGATCGAGTGTCCCGTGGCTGACGGTCCGCTTTTTGTTCTTCTTCAGGAACGAGAGGCGGTGGCGCTTTAGGATTCGTTCTGTCGAGACGTCGTCGCTGGATAGAGTGGCGTTGGGGGAGAGATCTGCGTCGGGATGAGGGAGAGTGGTGCCTGGATTGTGCGTTGAGATGGTTGGCATATATCAGTAACAAGGACTCGGGTTATGTTGGCTTTCTTTTCTTTTCTTTTCTTTTCTTTCTTTTCTCCTGTTTTCTTAAAAAAAAAAAGAACAAAAAAAGAACAAAAAAAAACTCCGAAAAACAGAAAAAATAAGCCAGTAGGTCGTGAGTAAGCCTAGCGTCTTACACCACAGGAAAAAAAACATAGCGAAACGCTTTGAATTCTCACCCCCCATCCACCGTCGCACATATCTGACGGGAAGAATTGTTCGTCTCACCTTTGTCAAAGGTCTCAGGGAACCCAGTATCCCTGGGTAATGATTTCGTGGTCGAGACTCGTGATGAAGGCGCCTGGATTTCAATCTGTGGAATGGTGGACGACCCAGTATCGCGCCTCGATCGTGAATGCTGTCGTTCAGACATGGTGATGGAGGGAGGTGTTTGGTCTGATGGCGATGATGTGAGCCGTATCGTTGGGAATAATTATATTTTATTACGATGATTACTTTCTTGCGGCAGAAACTTTTGGCGATTTGTTTTTTGTCCTAGCGAGAAGTTCGGAATGGCACTGGGAGGGAAAGCAGGCGTCGAGGGCGATGAGGCGGGGAGGGGCCGGGATTAAATCCGGGAGTTCTTGTCCGGAGTTGGATGGGGTGACGAGTCAAACATTCATTGGACGATATTTGTCGGCGTCTATGACTTATTTATCTGCTCACAAAGGAGACAGAGATGGAGCGCGCGCCAGCGAGAGTGAGAGAGTGAGAGAACAAGAGAGAGAAAAGGACAAAGAGAAAATTGAAAGAAAAGGTGTCGTCAAGCCACATTATTCATGAGTCTTGGCTGTTCCTTTTTTCCCCTCCCTTTGGAGACACACACACAGCCCGCCTTGAACGCTCTCCAAAACAGGAAGTCGGAATCAATAGACACGGGAAAGTGTCCGGTGTGGTGTGTTCAGTGACGCCAGTCCTGATGGAGGGTGTAGGGGAGGGAGCGTGTTCAGGGACACTCGAGCTGACGGGGCGGGTAAACGAGATGAGGGTCTGGAGTCTGGGGTTTTCTGCTCGGTACTGATTATGAAGATGGGCGGCACTAGTGAAATTGCCGGATCGAACAAAAGGGCGTCGGGGCGAGCAGATCCGGGTCCAAGGGTTTTGGTTTTGGTTTTGGTTTTGTTCTAAGAAAATGTACGCATAGACGGAAACAGGGAAAATTCGAGGAAAAAGAAAAAGGGGGGGGATCAAGAAGTCTGAACAGGAGGCGAGGCCTTTATGTACGAAACTGGACTTGTTCACAGAAGATTCGTGGCGTCTAGATAGAAAGAAAAAGAAAGCTTGAGATTCCGTGTCCACGGCACCTGGGCATGTCTCTCATTACGGTCTAGGCGCGCATCCGACTGCACACAACATGCATCGTGACCGCATGGCGAACATCGATTCGCCCTCATGAGTCGGCGGCTGGGATCGTAATGCGTCCCGCGCGGATTGTCCAGGTCCCCTGGGCCATGGGGTGTCATCGGGTTCGCTCATGTTCCGAACGACGACTGCACGCTGCATGAACAAGCGGCGGTCGTCATCTTGGCTGGGAGTCTTTGAGTCTCGAGTCTGGAGTCTGGATTCCAAGAGTCGGAGACTGGACTTCTTGTGAGCGGGTCTGACTTGGCTTTGGCTGGGCGCTGGCGTCACACAGGCAGACAGCAGATAGGGCAGAGTTATGCCGAGACAGCGGCACCAGACCCGTCTGTGGTCATTATTGTGTGCTGATGAGATGAAGAATTGGCGAGTCGGTGACGCTGAGCAGGGACGTTTGCTGCGCCTCGCTGTTCATATCATATGTACACGTGCGTGCCGACAGAAGAGACCCCTGGCGAGACAGAAAGACTGGAAAATTCCCCGACGCCGGTGGTCCGTCTGGTGATGATGGTTGCGCATGCAGCTCGCCCAATCTCGAATCTCGTCGTGCCTCCACATGCATCGACTAGACGCGATTGGCTGGGCCGGGTCGGACGGCAAGTCGGGAGAGGAGCCCACCACTGGACACTGGCTGCCAGTGACTGCCAGCGGCTGCCAGGACTGCTAGTGACTGCCACGACAGCCACGACTGCCACGACTGTCACGACTGTCACGACTGACCAGTGACCACAAACAGTCTGGCCTCCCGGTAGTTGACTGGTAATTGTTGCCTCGAGCAAAAGGCAGCTGGCTGCGCCTCCTTCGCGTCAATAGGGCGTCGGGCAACGAGTCAAAGTCTCAGCCTGGCCAGCCCGGCCAGCTGGTCCCCGACGTCATCAGGTCGAGACGTTTGGCGTCACGTCAGGGGGGGGGCTCTCATCACCACGACCACGACCACGACCACGACCACGACCACGACCACGAGCACGAGCAACCTTGCCATGCCGCTCTCGCAGCAGTTTGAAATCACTTCCCTGCCGATGCAGCACAGTACATGCTGTCTACATATCATTCTTCGCAGCGCGGCATGCAGTCTGGTGCGTCTGCTCTGTGAACCAGCCTGGCCCGGGGAAACGTGGATCCGGCTCTGAATAAATGAATCCCCCTCGGGCGCGCCCACTCCCCCTTGTCCGGCGAGCGCGGTCCACAATGGCAGGAATGGGAAACGCCAGACAAGATTTCACTGGACGGCACCACTACTGGGCGGGCCCTGCGGTATGGACTCGACTCTCTCCATGACCAAATTCCATCTCCAAGTCCGATGCCTGCCATGTACTAGTGGGCACAGCCACGCGTCTCTCCTCCACGATAGCCGCACCAGCCACATTTCCACCAGCCTTCACTGCAACAGACCCCCAGCCTCAGCGACATAGCACCTGGCCTCCTGTCAACGTCAACCAGTCTCAAGCAACACCAGAACCAACACCAGAGCCAACACAAAGACGACCCGACCCGTCGGCCATCACCGCCTCCGTCTTTCCCTCCTGCTTTTCTCCAGGTCGCCCGAAAGACCTTCGCGCCGCGTGTCCTCGTCCGTCGATTTTGCCCGCCATGTCCGACTCTCCGCACGGAGCCGGCCAGTCCGAGTCGATCGACTCTCGCGATTCCTCGCAGAAGCAGCCGGATAAGCAGAAGAGTCGCAGACCTCCCAGTGAGTGCATCGCCGTCGCGCAAACCTCCCCGCGACGACCATGGCACCGACCCATGGCCTCCCCTTCGAAATTCAGCCATGCTCGTATCTTGCATTGATGAGTCAATGTCGCTGACCCAGAAGCTCTTCAGACACCGCGTTCCGGCAGCAGCGTCTGAAAGCATGGCAGTATGTTTTGTCTTTTTGTCTTTTGCGCCCCAGCACCCACACACGATCCCTCGGCCTCCCTCGGCCTCCCTCGACCTCCCTCGACCTCCCTCGACCTGTTGACAACGAACTCTCAACCCCAATTACCATGCCTCGATACTAAACACATCGTCGCAGACCTATCCTGACGCCCAAGACGGTCTTGCCCCTGTTCTTCAGCATCGGCGTCATCTTCGCCCCCATCGGTGGCCTGCTTCTCTACGCTAGTTCACTGGTAAGAAAAAGGCTGCCCACCAGACGCTGCTCCTCGCAACCGACTCCTTTCTACCTGCCTAGTTACTAATCAGGCTGTCGTCCCCCGCGGGCGCTGTGTCTCTGCAGGTGCAAGAAATCAAACTGGACTACACCCAGTGTCTGCAGGATGGCGGCAACTTCACAAACAGCGAGTTCACACCCATGCCTGACAGCGCCGTCGAGACCGCCTTCAAGAACAACAACGGCTCCATCAACGCAAAGTGGGCTGCCGAAAAAAACGTCAACATCACACTATACAACGGCGTGCAGACGATAGGCGATCGCTGCTACCTGCAGTTCACCACCCCCGAGCCCATGGGGGCACCTGTTCTGATGTACTACCACCTGACCAACTTCTACCAGAATCATCGTCGATACGCCGAGTCTTGCGATCTCCGACAGCTCAGGGGCGAATTCCGTGCCTACCACGACATCACCGGTTCAAAATGCACGCCTCTTTACGGCACCGACAGCGGCGGCACAAACAAGCCGTATTATCCCTGCGGGCTCATCGCCAATTCCATGTTCAACGACTCGATTGGAGACCCCATGTGGCTAAGCGCGCCCGGCTCCCCAGACCCCCAGCCTTACAACATGTCCATCAAAGGCATTGCGTGGGACAGTGACAAGGACCTCTACGGAAAGACGAGCTACAAGCCGTCCGATGTTCTTCCTCCGCCAAACTGGATCAAGGCCTATCCTAACAATTATACCGATCAGAACCCACCGCCCGACCTGAGGGAATGGGAGGCGTTCCAGGTGTGGATGCGCACCGCCGGTCTGCCTACCTTTAGCAAGCTTTACAAGCGCAATGATGACAAGCCCATGGACGCCGGCACCTATGAACTCGCCATTGATGACTGTATGTTTTTTTTTTCTTGGCCTTGGACACTATCCGCACACCCCAATCAATATGCTGCTCTTCCTCTTTTCTAATCTTGTTCTTTACAGTCTTCCCCACTGAAAAGTATGACGGAACCAAGTCCATCCTCATCACCACTCGAACCGTCATGGGCGGACGCAACAACTTCCTTGGCATTGCCTACATTGCGGTTGGCGGTCTGTGCCTTCTTCTCGGTGCCATCTTCACGGCCACGCATCTGATTCGACCGAGGTATGAGTCCTCTGCCGCCCATTATTATTTATCTCTCCGTTGCTTCGCGCTCATGCGCCATGCGCGTTAATCCGTGTTCCTGACTGACCCTGAGAAAAAAAAATGCAGAAAACTTGGCGACCACACCTACCTATCCTGGAACAACACCCCTGCCCCTAAGCCCTCTGGTCCCAGCACTGCCATGGCTAGCGGCCGCGAGCTTCGTCCAAACGATTCCTAGACGGTTCGTCCGGACACGCATACCCAAGCCCATCATGCCTCTCTGTATTCCGATACGAGCAGTATGTGTGCGAGCACAGGAGGACGGCTCATCAAGCCGGCATGGTCTCTTCGAAACTGGGACTGAGGGCAATTGCATCTGCTGGTGCTCTAGTATGGCGACTTGATTTGCATTTTTCATTTTCCTCTTTGCAACGTTTCGTCATCGATATTGTAAAGTATAGGAATCTTCTTTCATATTCTATTTTCCTTTCTTTATAGTTTAGTTCTTTTGCGGATGGTTCTAGGGCGTTTGGTTCTCTTTCTACAACGAAAAAAATCAACCTCGACAGACAATGGAGCGTCGGGGAATGGGACGACCACCTTCACTCATTTTGATATCGCATCCGAGAGGTCCCACCAGGGAAGACTGAGGAGCATGGTACGCCGTGCGGAGGAAAAACCAAAGGGGGATACCACGGCTTCTGGCTCGGTCGATGCACATACCCTCTGTCTGTCAGTCTGTCTCTATTCTTTATTGCTACCGCAGGCGTCTTGTATGTTTCCGGGCTTGGAACTTTGTTTCATTCTTGCTTTTGTCTGCTTTTGTTATCCGTCCATCAGATCAGGAGACGCAATGGGTACTTTTATCAATCGTATGTGGGAAAATTACGTACTGGTGTACTTTGTAGGTAGGGGGTAGGCAGGGTCCGACAATTGATTGTTTCTTTTGAAAACGAAGATGGCGTTTTAATGCTTGGTTGAGATTTGTATGTCTAAGGATTGTAGATGAATGTTACTTTATTTATATTACTGCTTTCTTTATTACTGCTTTCTTTATTACTGCTTTGTTTATTACTACTTTCTTTATTACTGCTTTCTTTATTACTGCTTTCTTTATTACTGCTTTATTTATTACTGCTTTATTTATTACTGCTTTCTTTATTACTGCTTTCTTTATTACTGCTTTCTTTATTACTGCTTTATTTATGTTACTGCGTTCTTTATATTACTATTTTCTTTATATTACTATTTTCTTTATATTACTGTTTTCTTTATATTACTGTTTTCTTTGTATTACTACTTTCTTTATATTACTGCTTTCTTCATATCACTGATTCAGTAATAAATACAGCTGCTTATCCACAATACTACTGCCTGACTGAAATATCATGACTTGTTACCATTAGTCATTTATCATATAACTCTTTATAAATTCATCCTACTCATTCTAAATCAATATTCACCATCCCCGTTCAACGATCAATCAAACAAAAGTTTCCATCTTTCCTCTTTTCTCACGTCTAGTACCCAAAACAAGCATCTACCTACCAATCGCCACCCAGACCATCCCACTCGGCTCGCTAAAAACGTAAGGGCTATACACAGCTCACCACCCGAGACAAGCCAAGCATGGCAAACACGCGATGCAGTCACGCACATGCTTGCCGGGGATTCCATTCGCCGCGGTTATGCTCTTGACTCTAGAACCTGTGGCATCGTCCAGAAAGTTTCCTGTGCTGAGATGAGATGAAATGAAACATGGATGAAAGGATCATGATGTTCAGGTCTATTACTTAATCGTACTTTGTTTTATGCAACATCTTGAAATATACTGATTAAAGAACCCTTTTTTGAGAACTGCAATATTATGAAATATCACGGTTTCGGACGATCCTAAGAGTCTCGCGACGGGAGATGGACTTCACGTTATTCATGCATATGACCACCTAACCGTGTATCGTATCCCGATCTTATTCTTGTGACGAATTATTCCGCTGGTGCTGTGACGTGCCGGGTAGGATCTAGCACGTAGTGTAATCTCACTTTATCGGGGTAGAATATCAGGAAAAATGGACAAGCAAAATACGCAACTAGTTATTGCAACTACGCAACACATATCATACACTAAACGACCGGAAAATAATAATCATCTTTTACGTCAACTCAACTCAGCTCTCACATGCCAGAATCAAAACACCCAGCTGTCCTCGGTACAACTCATGCCGGTTCTTGCCCCTCGTGAACAAATCCCCCCCCCCTTTTTTTTATTTATTCTTTGTCCTGGGATTCGCCAAATCAGCGCTTCCTCTGCTTCTTCTTGCTGCTCGCCGCGCGTTCCTCTTCCTCCATACCGCTTTCGTGGTCTCTTTTCTTGGCTTTTCTCTCCAGCTCGTCCCAGTCCTCGCCTTCGTCTTCGCTGTCCAACTCTGCGTCGTCGTCGTCGTCGTCGTCACTAGCGTTGCTGCCAAAGTCGGATCCCCCCTCGCTGGATTCTGATACCTCGTCCATCTCGTCGTCATCCATCTCAAAGGCGGATTCCTCGTCGGACTCGTCCTCGCCGTCTTCGTCGTCTGAGTTTTCCTGCAGAAATCCCCAGCCTCCATCGACAAAGAACTGGTGCGTGTCGGCCGTCACCGTCTTCATAATGGTGGGCCAGTTGAGGTTCAGAGGACCCTCGCTAAATGCAATGTCCGATGAGTCGAGGAAGTCTTTGACCTGGTCTAGAAATTCAACCGGGATCGTGTTGATGTGATAGGGCGCTCGGGCAAAGTCTTTGAAGATGAAGACCATGTCGAAATTCTTGAGGCCGAATTGCACACGTTCCAAATGGGCAATCTCAATGTCCTCAATGGTGATGACCATGAACGGTGGCTCCACGACTTGCATGAGACAGTCCGTCGTTGGCTGGATGAAGACGTTGCTGCGGAAGGGGACGCCATGGAAGCCCAGATCCCGAATGGGCATGTCGACCTCGATGCCCTCGCTGCGTCCGGCTTCGGCAATCTTTTGAGCAAAGCCCTGGAACAGTCTGTCGAGCTCGGCCCGGCGCCGACGTTCTTCCTGCTCCGCCTCAAACTCATCCTCGTCTCCGTAACGGTATTTTCGCTTTCTGTTGCCAGTCTCATCAAATTGAATATCTGTTGCTTCGCGGTAAAACTGCACATCCTTGGTTTTTTTCTTGTTGCCGACGATGATGGGGTCCTTGAGGTGAATGTGGACAATGACAATCAACTCGTGAGCACAGGGCTGAAAGAAGAGATGGCGGACGTTGGAGAAGAGGATATCAACACGATGCTGCGCATTTAGTGGTGACTGATAACGAATACCATTCTGGTGAATCTCAACCTTGCCAGGAACACGTTTGCCTTCCATGGCTGGTCGAATGTAGACGTTGTCCAAGACAGCAGGTCGGCGATCTACAAGTTTGGCAGCTTTTGTTAGCAGACGGTTTCAAGTGACCACGTCTCTCTTTGATCTAAGAAAGGAGGCACAAAAAAAAGGATCTAGGACGACGCTGCAAGAGAGTACTTACTTCGTATTTCGATGAGCTTGTCTTGTTCGACAACATCCTCCATATCCTTCTTCTCTTGCTCCTTCTTGACGGCATCTCGCTTCATGTTTGAGATCTGAGTTGCTATCTCACTGTATCTATCTCCATCAGCAGATCTGAATGTCAGGCTTCGCACGAAGTGCGCGGTGGCATCCTCAAACGGTTGATCATCCTTTCTGACGACACCTTGTCCGGGCGACAAGAAGTTGATTCGCAGGAAAGAAAAGTCATTCTCGTCGCTTTTGCTAGCGTTTTTGATTGTGTTGATGTGGAACGGCACGGGCCTGCCCAGGATGGGAAGAATCACTGTGCTGTTCCTCGAATCAACAACCACTTCCAGATTTTTCACCTTTAAAGGGAACTGGTTGTCTCGCTTGTATGATTCAAAACGCTTGAACTTCTTCACCTCTGACCCATTCTTGCCTCCGGTAGCCTCTGCGAACCGGGCCAGACCCTCCTTCTGCTTCTTAGTAGCCAGTTCCTTTTGGTGCTCTTTTCTCTTCTTCTCAGCATCCTCGTCAACCTGACCCGATCGTTCCGACCGCAGACGCGTGCTGGTGATGTTCTTGGTAGCCACAGCGCCAACTCTCGAGTCCTTCTTCTCCTTCTTGGGTGTGGGCTCAGCTTCTTCGTCGTCCTTGAAGAAGAAGGAATTGGCGTCGGCGCTAGTGGGTGACTCGGCCGTAAACACGACGGGCTCGCTGGTGGTGACTCGAATGGTGTCGGTCAATACCAGAGAGTACACCTTGCTGTGCTTATCTTGTGGTTGCGGATTATCGATATCTTGGAAGCCGGTGTGGATGATCAGCGTCATTCCGTCTTTCAATATGCGGTTATTCTTCGCATTGAGGACGAGAGTTGGGTCTCGGTTCTCGAGGCCGACACCCCAGCCCACGTTTCTAAGAAAGTGCTTCTCCATCTCGGGCTTCTTGACTTTGATCAGATTCAGAGCCTTGTTGTACACTTCCTTGGCAGACATGCCATCCCGGATTTCCTTGATGATGTTGTTGTGGATCATGTGCAGCAGCTTGTAGTTGCTTTCCTGGGCCTTGTTCGGGTCGACCAGATATGTTCGCGCAATCGTGGAACAGTACGACTTGTATCGCAGTCCCAATCCGGCGATAATGATGCCGGCATGCAAATTGTCATTATTTGCTTCTGAAGCAAAACGCAAATCATATTTACCACCACTTTGAATAGCCGGCCCCAGGATCCAGTCCAGTTGAGCTGCGTCGAAGTCTGACGGGAGCTTACCCTTGTTGGGCAGCTCAACCGTCTTCCAAAATTTATCGTCGTCAAGCTTCCTGTCGACTTTTTCGGCCAAAACGGAGTGCGTGACCTTTTTCTCGCTATCAAGGATATTGGACATTTCGTCGAGGAAATAGGGTGTCATGAGGGCGACGCAGGCCTTGGATGCCGTTCGCATGGCGCGGAGTTCGTTCTCATCCTTGATTGAAAAGGCATGCGTGGAGAGCGCGGTGGTGATATCGACCACTTCCACTTCGTTGCATTGCTCAGAGAAGATCTTTTTCCACTCGTCGACAAAAGGGCCCTTGGAGGTGTCTTTGACAATGGTTCCTACTTTGTCCTGCGTGCGCACACGGGCATTTGTGAATATAAAAAATTTGAAAAAGTTGTGATAATGAGAATTGGGGGGTAGGAGAAGAAGAAGAAGAAGAAGAACAGCAAAAAGGTCGCGTCACTCACTCCTGCGGCCTTGATCTTGTCCGCGATTGTGACAAAAAGCTTCTCGTTCTCGGCTGCATCCTTGCCGCGAACCAAGACTTCGATGGGGAACCGACCTCCCTTGAGCTGCTCGAGATGCTTGGCTGATGTGTTGTCAGGCATGCGCAATTTGAAATACGGTTCGTGCAGGCGATGGAGCATACCTTTTTTCTGAGTTGTGAGCACATACAACGTGTCCACAGTGAGCAGCATCAGAGTTGTCGGAAATTCGTATCCGAGGAGCCAAAACTAGTGGTGAGAATCCATGTTAATACTCGTAACCGGCTCGAGATTCATCTTTGGCGATGCGACTCACATGCATGGCGTTGTTCTTGTGAAATTCAGGAATCTCTTCCATCTTGCCCATCATCACCACGATCGAGGAAGCTCCACCGAAAAGTCCATCCTTAGACCGGAGGTCGTTCTTCCAGGCGGTCGCAAAATGTGAGATTCGCTCTTGAAAGAGCTTGCCATCAATCTTGACCTCCGCCATGGTGGTTGATAAGAAAATTCGACGGACCGAGGAAGAGAGATGGCCCTGTCGAAGGGGGGCGGAAGAGGTTTTGGTAAAGACGAATGCGGAGTGCGGGCGGCTGAGGTGCTTCTCTGCGACAAACGTCAAACGTCGAGACGCGAGAAAGTCGTCGCGTTAATGGATCAGGGTCGATTCGTTCTGGTACTATGCCGTCACGTGATGCTCGTCAACGCGCTCAAGGTGTGCCAAAGAGTGGCATGCGTCATAACTTGACCGGGGACTTTGTCGAAGCCGGTCTGTTCTAGTCTGCTGACCCCCTCGTCCTCGTCTGCTGTGGGAGTACTCGCCTGCGGATGGACCCGAGTTTGTGTCGGAGTCGAGAGGTGTCATGATGGGCCAAAAGTGAGGATGCACATCCTCTTCTGATATCCTCAACAGCCAGGTGAGCGCTACAGCATAAACGCCCACAAGATATTCTCTGCAGTAGACGTGTGCAAGATTGGCAAGAGCAACCGACGCTTTCCACCATAGGCTCTTTCTTTGTATAGCCACACAATCTTCACGGAGGGTCCTCGGTCTAGTCATGATGTCTGGTAGTTGCACTGCTCAGCCCACACCCATCGGCACCCTCTGCGGATATAAAATCGTGTAGAACGAATGGAAAACCCAGCCATGTACAGTCTCGCCCATCTCCACGGCGAACGCAACACCCCTCTCCCACCTCCGTCACTCATTCATCGTCCGACATCCCCGCCGTCACCAAGTCCTCAATCCTGACGCCGACTCATTGCTCGTTGCGTGAAGCTGTCCGCATGCGAGACACCGATCCTTATTAAATTCTCGAAAACACCGCCGTATGTTTGAAGACTATCGCCACAAGAAGATCTAGTCGATCTCTGAAGAAGCATACAGCTCATCCCCCTCCACCACTTGGAATAGTTAAAAAAAAAAAAGAAAACCTTCACAATGAGACTTCCCTACATCGCCGACCCCCCTCCATCACCATGCCCCCAAACCGCCGCCATCATACAACGCATCCAACAGCGCCGCGCCCCCCAACCTCTCCAACCCCTCGACCTCACCCTCTTGCATTCGCCCCCCCTGGCCGACGGCTGGAACGCCTTCCTCGGCGCCGTACGCACCGGGACCGACCTCTCTGCTGATCTCCGCGAGCTGGCCATCTCCCGCGTAGCAGTCTGCAACCAGGCCTGGTACGAGTGGAGGCACCACGCGCCCCTCGCCCTCGCAGCCGGCGTAAGCAAAGAAGCCCTCGAGTACATAGTCAAGCGGGAGGGCCCGCTGACGGATCTCGGGTCTCTCGACGCGCCGGCACAGTCAGACCTGAGCGACAGACAATGGGCCGTGCTTGTCTATACGGATGAAATGACGAGGGATGTGCAGGTGAGGGATGAGACGTTTGCGAGGCTAAAGAGCTTATTCAGTGATGGGGAGGTGGTGGAAATTACAGGAACAGTGAGTGAGCAGAATGTGCCAGTCTTCTCTCTCTCTCTCTCTCTCTCTCTCTCTCTCTCTCTCTCTCTCTCTCTCTCTCTCTCTCTCTCTCTTATATTTCCTCCCCTACTTTTGCCTTCCTCTTCTTCTTTCTTCTTCCTTATCCTTTCTTCTTTCTCCTTCTCCTCTTTCTTCTTCCTCTTCTATCTTCTCCCTCTTTGCTCTTCCGGAAGCTAATCTGGACAAAAAATCGATTCATTTCACTTAGATCGCAGCATATAACTGCGTGAGTCGCTTCCTGGTAGCTCTAGACGGTAAGCTCCCGTTCTCCCGGACGCGGTCGCCGACTGCGCGCTAACGTATATTTCCTGAGTTAGTGGGTGAGAGAAATGGCACAGGACCGGATGATGTGGCGAGTTTGTAGTCGAAGCCATCGTTTTCTTTGCCCATTTAGTACCATGGCATCATCTGCATCATCATTCACACTGGAGCGCAAATGAGCTTACGAGAAATGAACAACATGTCATGTGTTGCCAGCAGAAGAACCGAAAAGGGCAGTTGAGTTTTTTTTCTTTTTCTTTTTTTTCCGTACCTAGGATCAAGAACCTAAAGCCTGCAGACTAAAGTACCAACAATAGGGCCCTAGAATACCTAACCAAGAAAAAACTAAACTAAAAAAAACAAAACAAAAACCTGAAAGCTGTGGGGTATCCTATCTAAGTCAAGTTGACGGGTCAAGTTGACGGGTCAGGGAGGGAATAAAGTGAAAGGAGCTTGGTACTCCAAAGTAATGCAAAGCACAAAGACAACATGAACAGCGGGTGGAAATCCAGACTGCTGCAGATGAATTCCCAGAGCAAACAACCAGACACCCAAATAGCCAAACACCAACGCAACAACCAATCATCCAAACATTCCAATGACATGACCCGGAAAAGAGGTTTCCGGTAACGCCATCCCTTCATATAATCAAGCCTCGTAAGCACTCTCTTGAAGTGTCCGTTTCCATAAGAATTCATAAAAGTCATCCATATCCAAAAAGGGTTACTCTGTATGTCTGCTCCTGACGGATAAGTGACAATGCTGTGTGATACCGGTCATTTGCCAATCATGACTGCAGATAACCATGTGTCGAGCATGCGTTTAGGGTTCGTGACCTCGCAAGACAAGGCACAAGGCACAATGAACAGTTTCTCTGATGGTCGCTACGGAGTCGTCTGGGCCATGGCGAGCTCTATCGACGCATGGCGTTGCTGCATCCGCGGCGACGTCTGCAGTTCTTCCACGACGCCGGCCCAGCCCTTCCTATGGGGCGTTGAGACGTGTTCCTGGTGGCCTATGGCCTGGGTAGTCAGTCGTCGCAGGGGGAGACGGTTGGCTGCGCTCTCGGCAAAGGATTTCTTAAGCGAAGGCTTGGTCGTGGGGCTACTGAAGGGTGAGATCTTCTCGGGATCCTGGGGCAGCGGGGGCGGGGGCGGGGGATTTCTGTCCACGACGGAAGCCATGATGCCCATGTAGACGACGAGGAAGCGCATCCTCAACAGATCCAGGCGGCGGACTCGGTCGGCCAGCTGCCCTCGTTTGGCTCCCCAGAGCAGCCTTGCGCTGGTGGTCAGCGAGGTGGCGCCGTCGGAGACGACGATGCAGTTGAGCTGCTCGCGCAGGTCATCGCTTCCCTTTTGGATCTCACGCAAGAGCTGGCCGAGGCGAATCTTGTCCTCGAGACGCTGGACTTTGGCCACGTCCCGATCGTAGCTCTCGTTTTCCTGGATGGAAAAGTCGACGGTGTCGACGAAGGCGGCCATCTCGTGCGGCGCCGCGACGTAGGCCGACCAGTAGGTGGCAGCGACCTGGCCGACGACGACGAGGGAAAGAGCAAGGGCGGCCAGGACGAGGAGGATGGTCCATTGCAGCCAGCCAGACTCGGACATGTTGAGAGCGAGGTCGGCGACGCGCACGCGGTGATGGCTTTACACTTTACACGGCTGGCGAGGGTCATGATCTGGCGGAGCCAACAGAGATGGATGCGAGGTGCACAGTCGATGCGAGAGATGGGCAGGCACCTAAGTATGCAGGATGCGCGGACGAGGAAGGGCAATCGGCAAGGGGCAAGGAGCAAGGAGCAAGGAGCATGGAGCAAGGAGCATGGAGCAAGGAGCAAGGAGCAAGGAGCAAGGAGCAAGGAGAGTGATGACGGACGACGTGCATGCGTGTACATTATATGTACATACATGTGTATGTTGTATGTACCTACATGCAGGAAGAGTCCGGTCTGGTCTGGCCCGGCCTGGTGTGGTGGCAGGAGCGACTTGAGAGTCCTTCCGTGATGACTACCAAGACCCGTCATCAGCCCAGTCACCAGACACTCGACCCGGCCGCCCAATTAGACGACGGCTGAGGACGGCAAGCCGCATGGTTTGTGGGAGGGAGCACGGAGTGATTGGTGTGCCAATTCCGGCATGCACAGCATGCAAGCGTGTGTGCATGTACTGTACACATGTACATACAGGCAGTTGCATCGAACAATAATTGCAAGTCTGGACCTGCATCGCTCGTTGGGCCTGGCGGTGAGGACAATCAAGCCTGCCGGCGCTGGCGTTGGCGCTGGTGCCGGTGCGCAGGGCATTGGCGCCACTCTCCGGGGTCGAGCCTTGCAGACGGACCGCGGCGTTGAATCCACAAGTCCTAACCACGATCGGCTGACTGGTATTGTACATGCAGTTGGGTGTACATAGTATGTATCCTGTTGTCCTGTCCGGTATCTTGTATGTATGCGCCAGTGTCAATCCGTGCCGGCTTGGTGGGACCTGCGAGGGGGGTCGGCAGGTCCGTGGCGGCAGACGGCCATGGACATGGACTTGGACTTGGACATGGGAGCAGTCATCTGCATCATGTACGATTTTGGCCTGGTGCCATACACATCACGTAGTATGTACATATGTACGCACATGTAGATTCCGCACGCAGGCACGTACGTACGGAATCTACACACCCGGAGCCCGCCGGGAGCACCCGCACGCCGCACGCCGCACGCCGCACGCCTCACGCCAGGCCATTCCAGCGAGCAGGCTGGCGCGAGTCCGTTGCTGTCCGATCGGCTTCAGGCTGCATGCACACCTGCGCGCCAGGTACAAGGCAGGCGTCACACCAGAACAATCGGCAGCACCAGACAATCGGCAGCACCAGACAATCGGCAGCACCAGACAATCGGCCAGCCTAGCCTGCCTCGATTGTTCACATCCATTGTGCCGCACGCAGCCTCCGGTCCACTCCACGTCAGTGCTTGCTTGGTCAGACGGACGCGCAGACCAACGCAGCCCTCCAGTCGGTCCCCACCCAGACGAGGACGAGATGGTCCTCCTCTGCAAACAAAAAAAACGTCCCCGCGCATCCGCGATTCCGCATGCAGATGCAAGATTCCCAGCCAGTCCGGTCCATGCCATCAAGCCAACAGCGCCGGGTCGTCGCCGTCTGGTGCCTTGAATATTCTTCACCCCCCGCCTGATCTGATCTGATCTGATCTGCGGTCGCAGACCGGCGCGCGCGCGTCAAGCGACCACACGCCGACAACCCCCCCCTCGAAGAAGATTCCACGACACGCACCGCGAACCACGGCTACGACCTCCGGTGTTCCACGCCGAAACAAACAATGGACGATCCAGCCGCCGTCGCTTCGTCGTCCCCGTCCCTGCCTCCCACACATCAATTTCCCCTCCCCAAGATCCTCGACTACCCCGCCTCCACCCCGCCATGCCTCATCACGCAAGGCGCCGAGGGCCGGCTATACAAGACCACATACCTCACGCCCGACGTGCCGTGCGCCCTGAAATACCGGCCCCCGAAGCCCTGGCGGCATCCCATCCTCGATCAGCGCCTCACAAGGCATCGTATCCTCTCTGAAGCCCGCATCCTCGTCAAGTGCCAGCGAGATGGCCTGCGCGTTCCCGCCGTCTACGCCATTGACGAGTGCGCCGGGTGGATCATGCTCGAATGGATTCCGGGAACGCCCGTCCGCGTCAACATCAACAACTGGCTGGGAAGCAGGACGGAAGGAATCGAGACGGATGCGCGGCTCAAAGACCTCATGCGACGCATCGGCGTGGCCGTTGGCAGCATGCACAAGATCGGCATCGTCCATGGCGATTTGACCACGAGCAACATTATGCTGACACCACCCACCGAGACCGAGACCGAGACCGAAACGGCGACGGGGACGGGGACGTCGCATCATAACGATCAGGACCATCTCAGCGGGGAGATTGTGATAATCGATCTCGGCCTCGCCAGCGGAGCCGTTCACGAAGAAGAGCGCGCCGTGGATCTGTATGTTCTTGAACGAGCCTTTGGAAGCACCCATCCACGTGCCGAGTGTCTCTTTGGTGAGCTTCTGGATGCGTACAAGGGCTGCTTCAAGCAGGCGCCTACGGTGCTGAAGAAGCTGGAAGATGTGCGCATGAGGGGTCGGAAACGAAGCATGCTCGGTTGAAAGAGGGAGTGGGGGGGGGGGGGAGGGATTGTGAAGAGACATTTAGACATGTTGTCACGGAGATTGGTGCACGCGTGTTCAAATAGTACAAGACGATACACGTCAATGCGTCCTCCTGAGGGCAGAATATATATAATGCTCGCTATAGCAGAAGCTGAATCTGTCCTGTGGTGAGACAGTGTAGCGTGACAAATTTACGAAGCAGAATCATAGTTTAAGAAGAAGGAAAGGAAAAAGAAACCAAGGAAAAAAAAAAAAAAAAAAAAAAAAAAAAAAAAAAAAAAAAAAGCAGCCTGATACCCCCAGTTATATATGCAGTTGTAGACTTGGCATCCCTCTTCCAAGTGGTTCTCCATCCATGGGTCACTCTGTTCGCCTTGTATTATTTTTTATTTTATTCCTCACCTCTCCTCGTCGTTGTTGATACTCGCTCGCTCGTCGTCTAGCCCTCGACCAACTCGGCGCCGGCAAAGTAACCCTTGTTTTCAATCACGCCACGGTCTCGACCAACTCGGCGCCGGCAAAGTATCCCTTGTTCTCAATCACGCCACGGTCTCGCACAAACGCCATGTACCGCACGACCCATTGCGGCACGATATCTCCCTGCAGGCCGGAAGGTCGTCCCCCGCCAGTCTCGTCGCCCGCCAGGATATTGGCGCCGCGAGCGCCGGGACCGAGCAGTTCTCGTAACGTCCCGTGGGGCAGAATGTCGATGCAGTCGCGGTGGACGTTGAGTTCGATGCCGTGCGACTCGGCCAGTCGCTTGAGCGGCGGCGGCACGTTGCAGCAGTCGTGCAGGTTGATTTGGTCCACGACGGGAGCGACGCGCGCCCTCTTGATGAAGGCGCTGAGCTTCTCGCTGCCAAACTCGGCCACGCCCAGCCTCTTGGCGATGCCGTCCTCGTGCAGACGCTCGAGGATGGCCCACGTGGCCAGCTCGTCGTCGAGATCGCCCTGGTGGGCATTCGTCTTGTCCGCCTCCCACTCGCAGGTCCCCTCGAAGGAGATGCCGGGGAAGGACGCGACGAGCAGATCAATCGTCGGCGTGCCCAGCTCTTTCGCGACCAGGGCCAGGGCCTCGCCGATGTGCTGTGCGCGGTCGGCGACCGACGTTCCCGGCAGGAGGAACAGTTTGACTGTGATTTCGTACTGGTTCGCGTCGTCGCGCAGCCCAGCGGCCTGCCAGTTGATTCGAGGGACGTAGACGACCTTTCCTTCCCGCGCTGTCCACAGCTCAATCGGGGTCGGCGGCGTCGAGGTGCCGTTGCGGTGAATGCCGTGGCCGTGGCCGTTGCCGTTGCGGGAACTTGCTGGGTCGTCTCCGTTGGCGATGACGCTGTTTGTCGTGACCGCCGTCCCATGCGAAGCCGCAGCGTAGTCGCGCTTCGCTTCGGAGAAATTGTCGCGCAGGGAGTTCAAGAGTTCGAGATTGGACCTGTTTCCGCCGCCCGACCTGCGGATCACTGATGGCCCAGAGGACATGACATTGCTATTCACCGCAGCCGAGACCGACGGGAGGGGAAAAAAAGAAAAGAAAAAAAAAGTCAGCCGCCTTCCTCTTCTCGTTCGTACATTCCGCATCACCAAGCAATGCAGGGTTTACTTTCCGATGTCTCAGGACGCCAGAGCCTCTGCAGGAACCAAGAAAAAAGACCGAGGTACGGGAGGGGACCGAACAAGAAAATCAAATATACTTACCCTGTGGATAACACGAGCTTCGTCATGACGGGCTTCTTCCAGGAGGGAAAAAAACACTTTCGCAAACAAAGCGGTTGGCAGGGAAAGGGGGGGGGGGGGGGGCGTGGCGGGAAAAAATCGACGAGAATCAACTTGGTTGTGCAGTTGATCTTGTGCAAGGCCGTACAACAATTTTGATTTTCTTCTTTTTTTTTTAAAAAAAAAAGAACTTATTCTGCTAGAGAAAAGCCTGTGGAAGGCGACAAAAACGGATAATGGACGATAAGGATGATGGGAAATGACATGTACGGCTGACAACGTTGAGCCCGAGAGGGGCGGAGAATGGCGCAAAGCTAGCTACCTAGGTAGATTCCGAGTCCTTATCGCAGTGCGCGCCTTTTCCGCGGAAGGCAACACCTCTATAAATAAAGATGAGGATGGAAATATCCCCGAGAACAGGGATGGGAATCAAAAAAGAGAGATAAAAAATAAGATAAATTTGCTTGTGGTCACGGCAACAGCGGCATGTATTCTTGTCTGGAGCCTAGCCTCTTGTCTCGCCGCCGCGGACACTGGGATTTGGAGGCAATTCAGCCAGACGTTTCCGTCCTGAATGATGTTGCACGGGTGTAGGTCGGGAGGAATGCACCAATCAAAGTGATATGATGACCCCGTTTTCTTGGTGCGATGGATATCTGCGCCCAATGAGGCTCGGTGAGGTGCTTGTAATTCACGAGAGCTTGGCTGTACGGAGAGCACGTACATACTATGTACATGCATGCAGATGTATGAACACTTTATGGACTGCATATACAATGCAAATTGTAGATAGGCATGCAAGCTAAGTAATGTGCAGAATGTTTGTTTGCGTTGCCGTCCGGATTGATAATGCGGGGTATGACTGGCCGGAGTCTCCATTGGCGGCCTGCAGTGAGACGCGGCAACAACTCCATGGTGAGCACACGAAATCGCTCATCTTGCGATGACCAATGGAGTATGGAGTCCTGTTTTTTGATTGGTAGGAGGTTGCTAGGAAGGACGGCGATAAATTGTGTACAGATATGAGTAGCTACGCATCGCTCTATTCGCGGTGAGACAGACGTCTTCAGTCTGTTATCGGTACATGCACTTTGATTCGCCCAATGCAGCTATGTACAATACATTGACATTGAACCAAATGTTGAAAAATGTTTAATGCTGATGATTGCACCTTGATCCTTGATAGTAAGGCTCCAGTCAGGACTTTGAGACTCGCGGGGCCGGAATAACTATCCATCCCCCGCCGGCACCTGCCTCCCGCATGGTGCTGCCGGCTCGTCACCAACCAGATCAAATTGCTCTTCCCTACTGGTCGACCTCCACCTCGCAGCCCACATCCGCCGCAGATCAAGCAGAAACCAACTCTGCCGTTCGTCACTCACCACGTTTCTGTTCTCGATATTTTAATTTTTCTATTCTAAGCTATCCTTTTCCCTACACATCCGTATTTCTGGCAAAGCTGGTTGGTGTGTCCCATATCATAACAATGGCAATTCAGTACGCTCGCTGGTGCCCCTCTTCCACAACTGAACTCCCTGGCCGCTGCCTCTGCCTCAGCGAAACTGACAAACTGGCACTAGATATTTAATTCTATTATCTCGACAGGGTAAAGTGGTTCGTCATTCCCGTCGAGCAACGGATAATCCTCGATCAAGCGTCCACGTAGCTGATATGGGTTCAACACACAGCGCCTAGCCAAATGGTTCACCACATTATCTCCCAAAGAAAAGGCCAAGATTGTCAAGGATGTGGCACAGCTTGTTCTCGCTCGTCGAACACGGATGTGTAACTTCCTGGAATATAAGGGTTCGTAGCTCTAGGCAAACCCCTCATCCACCCACTCACCCGCCTCCTTTCTCTGGCTGGCGAGTGCAACAGGGGGGGCAAAGGTGCTCGATGAAACAAGGCGGGCTGACGTGCATTTTTATAGACACAAAGATTGTGTACCGCCGATATGCGTCGCTCTTCTTCATTGCCGGATGCTCATCCGACGACAACGAACTGATCAGCCTAGAGATTATTCACCGCTACGTCGAACAGATGGACAAGTATTACGGCAACGTGTGCGAACTCGATATTATTTTCTCCTTTACGAAAGCCTATTATATTCTCGATGAGTTACTTCTCGCTGGAGAAATGCAGGAGAGCAGTAAGAAGAATGTTTTACGATGCATAGGGCAGCAGGACTCTCTCGAAGAAATGGAGGTACGTTCAACACACTGATAGCCCTCAGTCGTGCTGGTGATGCAGGAATAATCTTCTCCCATTTCCCATTCCATGTGCCCGGATCTGTGTCTGTCGGCGCAGATCCTTTCCATCTCGCACCTTACCCAGACCAGGAAGTGAAGTCAGCTGACTCGGATTTTCGCTCGCTCTTTTTATGTTTTCCACAACATCAGGTTGAGGATGACATAACCAAACTCATGTGAAGAGGATTCTGAATTCCCACAGTGACTTGTGACGTGAGGGGGAGTGTGTGGGAAGGGCAAGGTCACCTGGTTCCTTCCTCTTGCGAATATCACCTTCATTTCATGCGATGCCGATTCACGATACCCGCCGCGTCTTCACGTTCAAGCATACTGCCGCTTTGCAACTGTCAGGGCACTAACAACCCAGAACAATGTCACACGTGCTGCCATGACGGAGGATTGTGCGAAGTGTCGTGACTGCAGTTGATGCTGGCGAAGAAGATTGCAGAGTGACATTGACACTTGGCATTGGCAGGCAAATATGGACGTCGAAAAGACTCTGAGGAACGCAGGTCTAGTCTGACCTATGACAGGACCAACGCAACGAGATCGAACGCCGAGAAGACTACGAAAGAAAAGAATTCGGCAACGTTTTCAAGACGAAGGAAGGCACACGGGCACTTGCGACTCTTCAGACATGGAGGGGCGTTTCGGGAGACAACTATGTGTATTTATCTTTGAGGGTGGACCACCATCCTTTGTAATATCGAGAGATATAGAACCCCCTTTTTTGCCGCTGTCAAAGACAGGGAAACGTTGGCACAGTCTATGTCTCTGTAGAGCAATGCTCCAAAATTCTGCTCAGAGACGGAATAAGTGACGAAAGCAGTGTCTCGGTCATGCAACGAGAAGAACAAACAATGCATCATGATAGCAATTGCACACGAATTCGTGTCAACCAAGCTGGCGGCAAGCGTCCGTCGTTTGCATAGCGGCTATTCGGACCTTGACACTAAGGCGTACACCGTCGGGTGGTACGAAGAACAATGACGAAACATGAAGTCGTGCTTGATGGTTCTATGTGGAACCAGCGCGGCGTCAGTTTAGTGTTCTTGGTACATGTACCAAGAGTTGCATTGCTGGTCGCTGGATGACCCGTGGTGCGGCCTGGCCACGCCATTCGCTGTGCGTTGCGAGCCGGCGTGATCAGATTGCCATGAGCCAATCGTGACGACCAGCGGAAGCTGGGTGGGATAGCAGGGAGAATGATTGGATTTGCTTCGAATCCATCCAGCGTGTTCCGAGGGCGCTAACACAGCCTCGTCAACCATGATTTTCTCGTCCTCTATGCACCTATTCTGCCACCTTTTTTTTTTTTGGTTTCTATATTTGTTTTTCTAAAAAAAAAAAAGAAAAAGAAAAGAAAATGGGCACATTGACAGCAATAGCAAAGGCACGGTATTTCTGTCACAATGCAGTGTTAGAGCAGTGGTGCGACGCGGCAGTCCGGACCGGGCAAGGCAGGCATCCCGGGTCAGACAGCTAACAAGACAGCTAACAGATAGCAGCAGGTGAGCGGCGGACCGAGTCGCATCATCATGGGCAGTCAGCGGCCCTATCAAGGCACCCAATACGAGGGTGGTTTAGATGGCAGGGATCGCAGTGGGTCAATGGATGGACCGACCAGCCCCACACCCCATACCCCACACCCCGTACACACCCCACATGTGCTCGGCGCGCGAAACCGGATGCAAGTGACTGGACGGACGGACGGACTGGAGCAATCCGGACCAGCTGCTGTGCCAGGCTCGTGCTGTCACTGCTGGTCTGCTTCTGCTCCAGCAAGCAGGTTGATTTGATGGCGGATGAGTGATGGCAGCCGCAGCCAGGTCGTCTTCTGCCTGCCTGCCTGCCTGCCTGCCCGCCCACCGGCACACGCACGCACGCGAACGCGCACGCCAACACACTCGACTCGCACCTGCAACAGTCACTGGCTGGCCGGGCTGGTGCTTTGTTTGATGCTGGATCCAGCACGGGCTGCCGCCTGAACCCCTCCCCCCCCCCCCCCCCCCCCCCCCTCCAAGCACACCAGACCAGACCCCTCCGTCCGACCCTCGCATCGGCCGCTGCTGCTTCCCCCTTCCCGTTCGTCATCCTCACCAGCGACTCGGTCCAAGGCAATTTAAGTTTCCATCAGCAGCCATGCCTGCGACGCCCTGCTGCTAGACACGCCAGTCTAGCTACTTCGCCCGTTGTGGATTTGCAACAAGGCTTTTAAGCACTCAACGCGCCCATCTCGTCCCCTCCACCCGCCTGGTGACATCTCGGCCAAGACCATCACTCAAACAGTCTCAAACATCATCATTCTTTCGTGAGCACGTCTGGTCGCGCAACGACGTCATCCTTAGGCGCGAACCCACCATCCGCCTGTTGTCTGACTAGCCTGCTCATTGCCGTCATCGCACGTCTCGCATTCTGTCATTCGACTTCAGAGCACACGTTGGTCGATGCTCACGTCGCTCTCCCTTCTGGCTCCTGTCTTCATCGCCGATAACTCCATCATCAGGCCGCAAACGCCAGAGTCAAGATGAAAGTATGTCTGATCCGGCAGCCGCGCGCGGACTACGAAGGGGCCAGAAATTGATGCCTTGTTGCTAATCCCGATGCGCTCCAGTATCTCCCGGTCCACGATTTCGAAGCCGTCACGAGCGCGCTTAATTTCAACACACCCGACTGCAACGTTACGGGCGATTGCGACCTCTACACAACCAAGTCGACCGGCTCGGATAAAAAACTGTACAGGAATATCGACAAGGACCTCAGTTCCCAACATGAGGCCCTGTTACAACTCGGCGCAAGCTTGTCGCCTCCAGAACGTCAACACATGCTAGCGACTTCACCGAGCATGCACCTGTTCTCGACGTCGAGTCCATTTGGTCCGTTATCGGAACTGTCAAGCAGGAAAACCTTTGCCTACCTGATCGCGACACTCAATGCAAGTCACCCACACTACGACTTCTCCCACGTTTTACGACCAGGCGATTTCAAGCGCGAGCGCAACTTGCGCCGCGTCATGGTGAACCTGGACTCCATTCTCCAGAACGTACGGCCTGGCGTCGAGGCGGCCTCCTTCGACTCGTCCATGGGCAGCGAGCCAGACCCAGTATGGGGACCCCAATGCTGGTCGCTGATAGACAAGGAGATGTGTCTCAACGAGTGCACCATTTTCAGCTATCGTCCTGACCCAGATCCGTTCGAAGAAGACGAGAGTGCCATCTGGGCAGTACACTACTTCTTCTTCAACCGAGCCTTGAAACGAGTCGCGTATCTCCACGTGAGAGTCGTGCCGGTCATATCGTCCACCAGTCCGACTCTGCGTCCTTTACGCGTTGGCCGGCCGCAGGCACAGCCTGGTGCTGATGCCGATGCTCATGGCGCAACAAAGCGCGCCAGCTACTGGCTCGGCGACCGCGATGTCGAAATCGTCAACTCGTTTGATGACGATGAGGCTCAAATGGACGATGGTCTGTTCTGGAATCGAGGCGAGGACGGCGACCTCGTCCTGTTCTCCGACGACGAGTACTTTGAGGAAGAAGACGACGACGATCACGACGACGACACACATATGCTGGATAAGGAGAGATTCATGAGCGAAGACATCGCTGGGCGAATGGAAATATAGACTTTCTTGATATGAGCTCCCCTCGAATGCCGACTGAAGAGTGTGACCAGGACAGGTCCGCAGCCCTGGTATGAGGAACAAGGTGCTTTATATGAATTACCTACACCATCCGTTTTAGCTCCCCGCTTCTAGGTGCTTTAACACGAACACCAGAGTGAACCATTCTAGCTCCTCCCTTCCTATATTATCACGACACTGAATTCGCTCCTATTTTTTCCTGCTGCTTCAACCCATATCGCTTCACCTTTTTTCCTCGGTCTTCTCATATTTCTCTACATCTCATATAGCATGGCGCAGGGTTACCATACTTCCTGGTCGGTGAGAGCGGCGGATCGGAAACCCCGTGCGAGCCATGAGGAAGGGGAGGTTTTTTGTCTGTCTTTTTTTTCTTTTTTTTTTCTTTTTTTTTACTTGTTCGCCGTTCTGCCTCCATGCACTGTTTAACAACGCAGTCCGGTTTCGTCTGAATTCGTTAGGGGTGGTGGAAAGTGGTTTATTGTGGCTTTTAGTTTACTTTACTAGTCTTATTTCTTATTTATTTTTTACTACTAGGCGCTCTATTTAGGTTATTAGCTTTAGGGAGTAGTTTCTTAAGGATTATAAGTAGTATTTTATTTTATATTTTATATTTTATTACTCTTTATATTCTGTTTTGTACTTCCGTGCTATGGATGGTGAGGACGTATTGAAGCCTTGTAAGCGAATGGCATTCGAGGGTGAATAGAGCAGCAGAACACCAGAGCACCAGAAGACAGTCGACTGATTAGCATCTAGCTCTATCTACTCCCGCGTCAACACCAGCTTCAAGATTCTTTTTTAGTTTTTTTAGGGCACAGATATATGATGTAAGATTATCGTTCTTGTCTTGTGATTCCTTTACTAGCCTCTATGAGGTTGGTTCCTTCGGACGATAACACAGTCCCTCTGTATTCTCTATTCCGCCGCGCCCCTTGCTGTCTTTGCTTGCTTGTGCTTTTGCATTTGCTTTTCTTAGGTACGTGCTTTATGTACAGATGTATGTATTTATTTCTCGTAACCTAAATTATTCGTCTACGAGTGCACCCATTTTCAGCCATCGTCCTAATAGATTCGGAGACAGCGCCAGGGGCAGAAGTCGTGTGAACACGGGCACTGTGCGGAAATAAAGGACGCGTGCCGGAGAGGGATACGAAATATGCCTGTTTGAAATAAAACGCTGATAGAAAATGGCTTTGTGAAAAGACGGTAGACCGCTTGAAATTATATGAACATCGCCTGGTTAATTAATATATAAGGATACCATGCGGTAAGGAAATGAAATAAATTGATAGATATAAGACATACATCTTTTAGTACACCGCATTCGCACCATGCGCGGAATGTCATTCGTTGTTTTTATATTACCTAGACATGCCATTTGTCTATCGATGGAAATATGTTCAAGTATCCTATGGAATACTAAACTTGAATAATATATCTAGGTAAAAGAAAGTATTCTTAAGGAATAAACCTAAGTAAACATCTACAGATATAAGAATAGTATTTAATAAGAATGAACTTAAAAGAAGTAATATATCTAGATATAAGAATACATACTAAGTATTTAATAGTTTAAACATAAATATATCTCAAAGGAAACATAATTAAATATACCGAAAATAGAAATACAAACTGACAAATAAAACCAGTATAAAAGAATCTATAATTATAAAAAATCATCACGTCATGAGTCCCCTCCTCTTGTTCCCTGCCCCGCCTAACCTAGATGACTATTCTGCTTGTCATGTCAACACCGCCAAGGACTTCTTTCTCCGGCCAAATCTCTTGCCAGTGCCACTGCCGCCGCCGCCGCCGCTTTCATCATCGAGGCCAAGTGGAGCGCGATCGGCACCCCCCATCGACGAGTGGTCTCGGGGTGGCGCCGAGTCACGCAAAAACGCGGCCAGATCCGCCGTCTCCGTCTTGCTGGCGACTGCCTCTCGCGGCTCATATTTCTTCATGGGGATTGTCCGCGTAGGGTGAGAGGACAGCGAGGTTCCTCGGTTGCGGCTGACGGCGGGGGAACGGGCACTGTTGTCGCCGTTGCTGTAGTAGTTGTTTTTATTGTCAACGGATCCGAACGTGTCGTAGCCGGTGGGCATGCTGACTTTGATGGGCACATATCCTCCTCGTGTGCTGGCACCTTGACCTTGGCCTCCTCTGGTGGGCGCCTGCACCTTGTCCTTGTCCTTGTCCTTGTCCTTGCCGCCACTGCGAGAGAAAATCGCCATCAGACTGGGGGCACTAGCCTTCTTCTTGGGTATTCGTGGGAGTGACGACACGGGCTCCGGTGGAGGATCGTAGTTTCGGAGGAAGTCCGCCAGGCTTTCCTCTCGCTTCACGGCAGGTTTGGCAGTTGTCTGTTGAACACGATAAATGTCTTCTTCTCGTGCATACCCTTCTCCTGGACCGCCTCCCGGACCGTCTTCTTCTTCATACTCTTCATCTTCGTCGCTCAAGTCAATGGCATACGGATCTCGTACGCGTCTCGTCTTTCGCCTCGGCATCATGTCGTCATCACCACCACCTACTCCTCCTCCGGGCCCTCCATACATATTGCTGGCCATTGTCGAAGCGCCCTTGTTTTTAAGTAGAGCAGACTTCGAATTGATCGATGAGTGCATCGAGGGTATGCTCTCGGTCACGTTGATCGAGCACAGGCTATCGCGAATGTCAGGAATACTCGCATCCACAGCTCTACCGCCACCGACGCCCGACAGCTCATCCGAGTCCATGGTTGTACGGAAGGGAGCGACGTGTCGGGGAATGCGATGGTTCGTGGAAGCAATAGGTGGGCCTTGTCTGATAAAATCGATCAAGTCCGAGTTATCAGCCTTGCCGTCCACGGTAGCGTCCCGTGGCTGGTAGCGCAAGCGGCTGATGATGCTGGCGGTGGACGCGCGCCGTGAATTCCTGACGCTCAGCCCTCCCGGACTGACTGGTGCAGGCGAAGCAAGTTTTGGCGAAATGTAGACCTTATTTTCGTCGGTCGGACCGGTTGATTTGATGAAGCCGACGAAGTCGGACATTGGCCCGTCTGTTTGTACACGAGGCTCCCTGGGCGGCGTTGAGAATCCTCGACCGTTGGACAGCGTCAAGCCGGCTGGCGTTCGAGAAAATGGGCCAGAGTGCTTGCTGCTTTCGGCAGCCCTGGGGCTGCTGGACCCGGACGGCAACAGCGGAGACGGCAGCTTACTTGAGCCGAGGCCTGAGCCTGACTGAACAGAGAGCAGAGATGACTTGGATAGGTTGATTGTCCGGATGTCTTCGGCTTTCTTGTTTGCTAGTTTAGTGACGACTGGACTTTTTGACTGTTGGGATAGGATAGTCAGTAAAGGGACAGGTTGATAGGAAAAAAAAAAAAAAAGTCAAGAAACCGTCGTGGTAACATACATCAACATCGCGCATGGTTTCTGGTGTCAGAGTATACGTAATGGTCTCATTACTCTGAATCAGCTCCTCAAAGTTTCGAGCCACGCTCTCCGAACGACTGGACCCATCCTCGGATGTTCGCACAGGCTTGAGCCGAGAATTGGAAGACGAAACGGACGAAGCAGCAGTGTTGATTTGACGGACAGCGCTGGTGGTAGTCCCCTGCATCGGTAAACTGACCTCGTCGGCCTCGCGGTTGTTCGTACGGGTTCGTTCGATGGTCTTGAGGGTTTGCTTGGCTGCTGCGTGGCTTGAAACGGCCTTTCGTCGAAGGCCGGCCACGGGTTCCCCGTCGATGACTCGATTCGCTGGGGTTGGCGCTGGCAGAATAGCGGCTTTGGCATTCGTCGTCGGTGCTTGGTGATCTTGCTGGTGCAGAGACGTTGCATGCGGCGTCTTGATGCTGATTTTGACGGGGGGTCCCTTCTTTCCAGCTTGCGGCGAAGATGCTGTGCGGCCATGAGCTGTTAAAGGTGTGACTGCAGCATCTGCTGACGGCTGGTCTCGATGGGACACCCTGGTCGGCCGTTGTGTCGGGATCGAGATCCTTTCGGTTTCCTCCGATATTGAGGAGGCGTTTTTCTGAAGCGGCCATGTTTCCGAACCTGCCAACGTCTCAGTCACTGGCCCCTTTCTCGCAGATTGATCTGCTGCATTGTGGCCGGCAGATGATTTCCATCGTTCATCTGAAACAGCCGCCCGTGAGGGTGTAACAGGGATGACCCCCGCAGGCATACCACCACCCCGGTCGGCACGAAACTGATGACCTGACTTGTCCATGAAAGTTGAAACTGGTCGAGAATGAGCAGGACTGCCAGGAAGCGGACTATTATTGGATTTCGAGCCGCTTGACTTCGGAACATCAATCAGGCGCGCGGAATAGATGCTGGACCGTTTCTTGTACGGACTATTGTTGCTGTCGCTGTCAGAGGAGACGGTGTAAGAGGAGGCGGTGTAAGTGCTGATGGATTTTGAAACCCGTGACGAGGTCACAATTTCGGCCTTTTGGAACGCGAACTCTTCGGCGGCGTCTTCGTAAGTGGCGTCTTCGTAGTCAAACCCTTCACTTTGAGGACTATCCTGTGCGGCAGCCGGCGCGATGACTTCGTTGGGTGCTTTCGGTTCCATTTTTGCTTTCGCCCCTGCCTCGCACGTTTTATCGCTGGCAATGGCGACATGCGGTGGACTGTCTTCTCGGTCTGGACCGGAAGCAGGTGCTCGTGAGTGCTGTCGAACTCGCGAATAGAAACTGGCAGCCGGACGAATCGGGACAGACAACGATCTCCTCAGTGTGCTGGATGATGAATCTCGCAGCCGACATTGTGATCGTTCCGCCGCCGTCAATGGCGTGAGGTCATTCGCAAGAAGTGCAGACCTGAGCTGCAAGCAGCTTCTTGGCCGTTTCAGTGTCGCCTCTTCCGTAACCAAGTCGCCATCGGTCTCGTCATCGCTGTGGTGCGCAAGACCTGGAACGTCGATCTCATTCACGTCGTTGTCCGTCGTGGGGAGGGGAATCTCGGTCGCGTCCACTTGCTTCTCCACGATAGAGGAAGAGGGCGGCTCCAGTGACTGTGGTGATTGACGAGAATCGCCGCCATCGTGATCACGAGTGACGGAAGTTTGGAATGCTGTAGCATTTCTTGGCCCCAATGCCTCGCTTTCATCTTCCGACAGGAGCAAGGAATGTCTCGAAAAAAGACGCCCGGCGGCAGCGGCGTCGTTTGCGGGAGCTCTTACTCTCTTCTTCCAACCCCGCCAGAGACGTCCCAAAGTGCGGTCTAGTGCAACGCGTTCCATGTCAGAGTCGGCGACAACGATACGATCCGCAGGGCGGAATGCATCGCGCGACCCTTCTTTGAGCTCCTGTATTATCTTGTTTTGGACGCGTTGGCACGCAGCTTGACCCGCGACAGTCAGGGTCAGCTCACCCATGTACTCCAGCACAGATGTCAGGAAAATGGCGACTGCAGGGGAAACGACATCAGAGACATGCTCGTTGGTGCCGAATTCCAAGTTTTCTTCTTCCATGTACATGTCCTCGTCTTCCTCCTCCATGTCTCCGAGTGATGAGTAGACCATACATCGAAGTCGGATTCGCTTCCAAGCCAGCTCCAAGTCCCAATTTCGCGCGGCGCCTTGGTCTTGAAGTGGTACATAGTCATCCTCGTTTGCGCCACCCAGATAGTCTTTCAACTCCTCCTCGGCGTTGCTGATGGCATCTTGAGCGAGTTTAGGCTTGAGAATCTCTGTGATGGCGAGTCGAAGGGATGAGAGCCTAGTCGATTTTGCCAGCTGCAGAAAGTTAAACAAGAGCTGATCCAGAAAGCTATTGACCAGCTGCAGGGCTGGACCAGATATCACAGCCGTCTCGACGGGGGGCTCGATGCCATTTCTGTCGTACCACGTATCAGCATGGCTATCGTGGTCGTTGGTGATGATTTGCGACGCGGCGCCGGGTGCAATGAAACATGATTCGGGAGAGACAGCTAGCGGCGGCAAGACAAAGCCGGATCCGATGGTCGATGGCCTGTCACTGGAAATACTTTGCGTCCTAGACCTCCCGTACATGGGCGAGACCTTTCCGGAAACCCCAAAGGACGAACTGGAGTCCATGGTAGGGCTTGCCATGGGAACTGCACGCAAGGGTATGACGTTTCCCCGCCCCCTTTTCCGGGACAGCCGGCGTCGTGATATCGCCCAGGGGCGCAACGAAAGGTTCAGGGAACCAAGTCAGGGGCAATGTTCCTCTTTTTTTGTGCGGCGAAGGAGGTCCTTGAGTTCGCGGAACACAGTCCTGCGATGGGAAATGTTCTTAGGTAGAATGAGGGACTGTCGAAGATGAGCGCCGGTTCGCACTAAATTGGAGCGATAATGTGAGAAACTGCGCAACGGCAAGATTAGTAGTCGGCATAATGATGGCCGGCAAGAGGAGGTTGCGGAGCCCGATTGTTGTTCAGCGGTGGGTGCGCGGATTGAGAGGGGCTAAAAAAAAGAAGAAAAAAAAAAAGAAAAAAAAAAGCATCTGCAGAACGAGTTGGAGGGAATAGCAGGATCCGAGTAGAGAGCATTTCTCGCGAGCCGATCAGAGAGATTCCAAGATGTCCAATCTCGTACAAGGCTGATCGGCGACTGGTTATCACCCTTTGCAAAGAGTGGCTCTGCGAAGCGCAATCCCAGCCCAGGGGAAGCGAGACGTTGTGTCACGGCAAACTTGCAAACTCGGACGCATGTCCATCCAGCAAGGCCATGGGGCCTGATTTGATTGCGAGGCCGTCGCCAACTTTGACGTCGCCGTTAAGGAGAGATGGGGACGGGCCGGGGTGAGGGCTGCGAGAGAGACAGAGAGAGACAAAGTGGACATGGCATCGCATGGACGAACCTCGAACGTGAAAATCACTGTCGCGATGCAACGCAGCAGCGCATTTGGACAGGACAAGGATCGGATGAGGAGATGATATGGATCAAAAGAGAAAAGAGACGGAGCGACCAAGTAGAATGGTGGAGGGGAGCGTCCGTTCGTAGTCGCCGTTGCCGTCGTTGCCGTTGCCGGTGCCGTTGTCGTTGCCGTTGCCGTTGTCGTTGTCGCCGTCAGGCCGTTGTGTGTCTGCGTGTGTCTGCGTGTGTCTGTGTTGGGTCGTGTGTGGGAGAGAGTGGGATGAATGATATCAATGTCTGTTTCGTATCTGGTATCCGGTGTCTAATGCCTGGTGCCTCGTGTCTGGTGTATCCTGTTTCTCCTGTAGCAACTGCTGGTTGCGAGTTCAGGGACCACGGGGGGCCCGACGAGCAGGACGTCTAAGCTTGAAAGGGGGGGGGGGGCGAGAAAAAGACAAAAGATCAATTGCTTCAATGGAAGATTTGGATCTGCTAGTTCGCAATAGTGGGATGCCGGTCTAGCATCAATGCCCAGCCTGGTGTGGATTAATTGCCCAAGGCCAATCAATACATAGCGTGCCAGCAGGGGGGTGCATGTGGGGCGGCGTGCGTGCTGGAACGGGATGCTGGGTCGGGGTCTACGGGGGTCTGGCGGGGTGTGGTCTGGTCGCTGGCCACTGCTGGTCTGGTGCTGACGGGGCACTTTGCCCAGGTCTGGTGCAGGGCCAACAAGCTTGGGTCGACTGGACCAGACGACATGTGGGAACTGCAGGCGCCTGTGCAGGCTGCACCGCCGTCTCCTGCCGCTGCGTCTCTTGTGTTTGTGTCGCCTTCCATAATAGCAGTGCTTACGTGAGACAGGACAATCACGACCGTCATGAACAAACCGTCCGGCGGGTGCTCGCGGCTTCACCCATCCATCCAACAATTAAGATGCAACATACAAGATGCAACAAATACAAGCTGCAACATGCAACATACAACATGCAACATACAACATGCAACCAGGCAGTCTGTCTCGGCGTCTCGATCCAACGCGTCTGTTCCCACGACAATGACGGCAAGCCCTCTAGTACGTACCTACATACATACTATGTACGTAACTGGAATTGCCCGCCATTTCGACCATGGATAAAGGACGGGTCGAATCGAGTCGCCACACACACGGACCTCCGAGTCATGGCAGCGCGAGTTTGTACATATAGTAATCGATGCACGACGAGTACCCGTCGAGGGAATCCCGAACATTTCGCCCTTCGATCTTGGTGAAGAAGGTTTCGGAATCACCTACGACCCACTGCAGGCACATCCATGTACAGTGCACACGCACAGCTTATACGCACAGTATATCTGCATACATATAGTTATGCTTGCAAGCATGCATGTGCCTCGGTTTGCAAACAATGGATGCGTGCCAGTCAGGACAAGACAAAACGTGGAAGAAGAACAAGGCGGGCCAGGCGTGGCCATTGTGCTGTAGCAGTCCCCGTCACGTGCTCTGCCCTGGCCAGCCGGAACCGGGTGCTGGCCCTGTAGGGGGCCTACTGGGTTCTGGCGCTCCACAGTCGTACAAGCGGCCAGCCATCACCGCAAAATCGGTTCGGGTCATTCAGGTTATAAACAATTGATGAATCGAATCGTCATCACACGGCGCGCAACCCCAACCCACGATGACAATTTCTTACACGGTCCTTTCCGTTTTTTTTTCTGCACCAATCGGCCTTCCGAATCTCTTCCTCGCGTCCATTCTCGTGCTCGCGGGAGGGACGACGTGGTTGGTTAGAGTTTCTCGCCCCACGCAAGCTCGAATTCTCTGCTCGCGATCGCCTCTGTTTGACGCATAAATTCAATCCTTCAACAGCGTGATCGCCACTGCCGGTGCTTCTACAGTGGGTCGTCGCAGGAGGTGAGTTCCGAAACTCGCGCCAAAATCATACCCAGTGTGTTGCTCACGTACATACAATAATACAAATACAAATACAGATTGACATAGGCGGCATGCGTCAACCACGGATCATGGACTCTTCATCTTCTGGAACGCCGGACAGCAATGCTGCCTAGACCAGTCGGTCGGGAAGGCTGGTCGTGCATCAGCGCCACTCGGAACAGACTTCCCGAAACACGGCTTGTGCTGTGAAATGGGTGACAAAGTTGGGGGTTTCTTCCTGGTGATAACAGGGAACCCTCGGGTATATATGCCCGTCAAACAGCGGTCCTGCGTGCGCATCCGACGATGCAGATTTCCTACCAAAGTGCCTACCAAAGTACCACCTACCCAAGTGCATACAGGGTGTCACTGCAGTCGGGCGACAAGTGGGAAGCATGGCAGGTCAGTCACGCGTGACGTGTCAGTGCCAGGTGGTGTTGTTAATAAAGAGGGGGAGAAACGAGGGAGAAATGAGGGAGATAAGGAAGAAATAATAAAAGAAAAGAAAAAAAAGAAAAATAGAAAAAAAAAAGTAGAAAAAAGAAAAAAAAAGAGAAAAAAAAGTAATTAGCTGCCTATGGTTTTCAGGCATCCGCACACTTTCCGCCCTCGCTGCCCCATCCCTACTATCCTTCCTTACCCCTTCTCCCGATGCCAGTCCCGGCGCGGTAATTGACAAGAAAAGCCAGATAGAATAAAAAAAATATGAGGCTGCCGTCAGCCACGCCGTGCATGGGAGCAGATGGTGACTGTGATGACACCAGTTGGTCTGTGCTACAAACATTTGCATGTTGTGACTGTCAAAACTTGATCTTTTGTCTTGCTATCTACCAACCTACCTCCCAACCTCCATATGTATGCGCGTAGTCATGAATGCACATACAGAGATGAATAGTCAGGTCATCCCACCATACCTAGTCAGTCTGTCCTTGATGCATCAAGCTCGCTCCCGTTTCAGGTGAGTCGACATCACACACACCATGACTGCGCCCCCCCCCACGCTCCGTCTCTGTTCCTGCGTCGCCGCCCGGCGGGGATTGCTTTTTCCGCGCCCAACTGCCTTCTAATATGCGTCGTGGCCGAGCCAACACCGAGACGAGAGGGGACCGAATCGACACTGATCCGGGCGGCCAGCCAAGCCGGGCTCATCCGTCCGGGGCGCCGCAGCGTCCAGGACGAGAGTGTGCGGCCATTGGTTTTTTTTTTAGAAAAAAAGAAAGAAAGAAAAAAAAATTGGAAAAAAAAGAAAGAAAGAAAAAAAGTGCCCTTGGAAGTCGCGCCTCGCGACGAGAGCCAGAACGGGGATTTGAGCCCCGCGTCCGCCATCCTGGAGGGGCCAACGGACGCGTAAACGAGCTTGAACGAATGAGGAGCGACAGAGTAGATACACGAATGAATAAACGAATGATGACTAGGAGAATGAGCGGAGATGAACGAGTAAACGAATAAGGAGCAATAAAGTAGATGAATGAAGGAATGAACGAACGAATAAGGAGCAATAAAGTAGACGAATAAACGAATGAACGAACGAATAAGAAGCAATAAAGTAGACAAATGAACGAATAAACGAATAAACGAATAAACGAACGAGTAAACGAATAAGGAGCAACAAAGTAGATAAACGAACGAGTAAACGAATAACAAGCAAAAAAGTAAACGAATCAACGAAACACAACGAGCAAGAATAAGCGGATACGAAGTCAAAATCAAGTTAAACGAACGAGCAGACAAATAAAGCAACGAGCCAACAAGCCAAAGCCAACAAGCCAACGGAAGCAAACACGGAAACAACCAGACGTGACCACAATTGGACTCGTAGATGGACGCAACACGAGATTGCTTGCTGCGTGCACGTGCCACGGCCAGCACAACAGACAGGAAAGAGAAAGAGAAAGAGAAAGAGAAAGGGCACAGAGATGGCAGTTGCCATCCCGGGGGCCGGCCAGCCATGATGTCACCATGGCCGCACATTTCGTGGAGCCCACGTCTTTGTCTGTCCACTGACTGAACTGACGACCGCCATGCCCTAGGCCAAAACATCAGATGGCGCGGCTGCATGCATGTCTCGTCTCGTCTGGTCCGGCGGAATCAACGACTGGATCCAGTGCGTGGCGGGCCCGCGCAAGGGCATCAGGACATCAAGGGCATCCAGGGGGGCATTATGGCCTTGACGCTCCGCCTGGCAGCACCTCAGTGTCCACGACACAACCCAGCAAACGCACTGCGCTGCCACCAGAGGCGGTCGTGCGTCCGTTATGATTTTGGACGCGCCTCGGGTCTTTTCGTCCCAGACTGACAGGCGCACAGCCAGACACGCAACCCAGCCACCCCGCGAAACCCGCCCGACAAATCGCAATCCCACCCCAAGCACCACCTACCACCCGGCATAAACAATTCAATCAAAAAGAGGGATGCGAAAAGTAAAAAGGAAATCGTAACGGTATGAGGTGTGCTAGAAATAGAATATATCCATATGTATATATATTTAGATCAAAGAGGGCGATATACATATAAAGGTAAAAGTATAACAGAAAAGTAAAAAGTAAGAAGATATATACGTACAGGAAAAATACACACAGACACCACCTCTTCGACGTCCCACACTACAACCTCGCCTAGATTCCGACACAGAACACACATCACACCCAACAACCACCCAAACGCCACTGACGATTCAACACCCTAAATGAAACATGTACAGACGACGTGCTTGGTGCCCAAGGAATTCGCTTCCATTTCGTAAGATCAGTCAACACCTTCTCGCAGCAGTGTGTTTCCCGGACCCCTCACCATCCAACGAGACATCAAGCAGAAATGTAAATCTGTAATATTAAGTATAGACTTGCAATCATGCTACTCATAGGGTATCAGGCCATCAACTTCACCACGACAAAATCCATAGTCTTGTTCATCAACCTCAATCTCTACGCATTCTTGCCGGAATCCTCGGCTTCAGCTCCAGCCTTCTTCTCTAGATCATGCTCCACACCACGCTGCTGAGCCTTGCCGTCAGCGCGCATTTGATCATAGTGAGCCTCGCCGTCCTTATCGCCAGTCAGGCCGGCAACAGCGCCGCCGACGGTACCCTGAACACGAGATCCAATGCCCGAGCCCAAGTCGTTCAGCTGCCCCTTAGCTTCCTGCTGCTGACCCTCGACGTTCTGTTGACGACCCGCCGTCTTCAAGTTCTAAGACATCCATTTGTGAGCCCGAGCCAGCACGACTATGAATATGGGTGCACCAGACGTGTCAAGCATGAGCTACTCACCTCGCTGCCGATGACATTACCGACCGTCTCCTTGGCAGATCCGACCGTCTGATTCCACGACCCAGCAGTTCGGTCGGGATGGTCCTTGCTGGCACCTCCATCGCTGGAAACGGTGGCGCCCGGAACTTTCACAGCAGACTGAGAGACATCGTGCTCAGCTTTGGCAGCATCTTTCTTGGCGTCGCCCTTGGCTTGGTCTCCGGTGTTACCAGTCAAGCTACCAACAGCACTCTGAATGGCACCTGTAGCCGAGTCGACGTACGACTGAAGGGTGGAGGGTGCCTGCTTATCGGACATTTTGGCTGACTGTGAATGGAAAGAAAGGTAGAGTGTAATAAAGCGGCTTGTCTGAAATAGTCTTCAAGAGGTATGAGTCTGTGATGGAGAAATAGACACGCGGGTGAAAGAGTTGTAGTTGAATGGACTGGAAAGGAATAAAGGAAACAAAGTTCAGGTCTTTGTCAAAGTGGACGAAGATGGAGTAAATATAGTCAACAGGTTCGTCTAGAGGGAAGGGGAAAAAACCTCTCACGTGGAAACAGCAACAAGGAAACCACCTGCCAAGGAAACGCCCTTTTGGAAGCATCACCTAGGTCTGTGATGTCATTGTCGTCAACTGGAGACAAAAGATCAGTCGACCTTACCTTGGTGTTTGAGTGGCGGATCGCCTCGCTTATGACGTCATTATCCGTGCACCTGTGCAGCAAGAATAACTCTTGGTGTGTGTGAATCGATAGGCATGAGCATTCGTGCTCGTGCTACATTAAGACATGTTCCAAGTTGGCTGTGCCTGTCTCATGACCGGGGACAGAGATGCACGCATACATATGAGCAGGTGAATAGCTGTGGATGCATGTAATGGTCATGGCCGCACCACCGGCCAGAAATGTGATTTTCCGTGATTTGAAGCTTAGTTATACCATGTAGGATGAATCGATACTTCACCACCACAGCGATTGGCGCCGTGGAGCTATCGCCCCGTGCCAGCCTGCGAGAACACGAGCACTACCAAAAAAACATTCCAGCGCTATTGCCACCGAACGAACAAGCAGGACCTCCTTTTATTATGGTATTCCTGCCTAGGAGACTCCAGCGGACAGACATTGGATCAAAGGGTTCTTGCTTCCTGGCTCAAGCGAGCTCGCTCGACTCGTCTTGAAGCTCAAGCTTGTTTAGGATCTTGGATGCGCAAGCCCATATTGCAACATACAATGTATGTACATCTTCCGACTAGCCAGCCGTCTTGTGAACGTAAAACAAAACTTCAGCCAAGCTGTCTCTCTTGTCTACCGCTACCAAAACATGTACTACTCAATACGTCTCACAATTGAACATAGTTGCCTGGAAACAATGTGTTAGTAGAGAAGAAGAGTCTGACTCAGGAAGAAAATCACCAAATGAGAAGTTTCATCGTAAATACCTGGAAATTGTCCCTCCTTTCCATTAAGCCGGCCAATCCACCACTCGTTCTCATTCTGTGTTCTGCTCACAATCTCGATCAAATCACCGGCTCGGAAGCTCAGGTCGCCATCGGCTTGAGCGGAGTAATCATACAGCGCCGTCACAGTTTCGGCCACAGGTGCTGCTGTCAAGCGCTTAGGCTTGGGTTTCGGTGGGGGAGGCTTCGCCTTGGCCGCCGCGATATTCGACAAAGCAGTGTTCTTGCCCGGGGAATATGGTGGTGGTGCAGTCTGATGATGGGAGGCGGTCGACGGGCGGCTGTAGGTCCCAATCTTGGAGCTCGGGCTCGGGCTCGGGCTCGGGTTCGGGCTCAGGGCTGGGCTCATGCTGGTGGTCGTGGCTGACGGCCCTGCCGTTAGCAATCCAGGTTGCTTGCCCCCCTCGAGGGCCGGCTTGGCTCCGTATCGGATCGGTCGAGGTCGTCCTGTCGTCTTGAACCTGCAAATGGCCAAGGCCTCGGTCTGTTCTTGAATATCTCCCCGCTTCTCGATGAAAGCCTCTTCAATCTCACGCGTCAAGTCGAAATAACCAATGTCGCATCGCTGCATACGCTCATGAAGCGTGTAAAATATGTTGAGCTGCATGTAGTAGAAAGATTGAAAGAGGGGTTGAATGAATTCCTGCTCCAAATGGAACAATTTGGGCAGTTCATCTTTCAAAAGATTGTTAAAGTACTCGTAATCTTGTGTGGCCTGCTCCGCCTCTCCCTCTGCTTTCCATAAGGCTTTTTCGTCCTTGGGTGAACGATCTTTCTTATCTTGCAGCTTCTTGAGCGTGGCGCGATGCCGGTCGTAGTCGAGCTTCTTGTGGTCTCTCTTGAGTGCCGTTTTGCGAATAACTTTGATGACGTCCATCAGTTCGGTCGCTGGACGGATGACCCTACTTTCAATCATTTCCAGCTCCGGTGCCAGAGTTTCCTGCAGCTCCTTGACGACAGCCTCGTATTCCTCACATGCGCGAGTTCCTTCCGGGTTTCCATCAGGGTTGATACTGTCGGGATCAGACACACGACCTGATATGGGCTTGTAGATCTCCGTCATGGCCTGGCTGAATTCGATTTGATGTTTCAGCATGCCGTTGATGGCCTCAAAGTATTTCTTGGACTCATCGTGCAGCTTCTTGGTCTCAGTCTCTAGCTCTTGAAAGCGGCGCTCGGCGTCGATGTAAACCGCATCCTTGGTGTGCTCTCCGATATTGAACTTGTGTTTGAACTGTTGAGGCGCCTATTTCATCGTGGTATCTTGTCAGTATTTTCAAGAGATACAAGTCATGACAACGTCTATTCCTCCCTCCCTCATCGCCTAGGAATGGCGACCAGACAGACACGGACCGAAAAGAAAGGAGGGGGAGGGGGACAGCGACAGCAAACGAGGGGGAGAAGAAGCTTGCTTCGATCACGGCAACGTGACGTAACCTACCCGCGTAAGGCTCTTGGAAAAGCCTTTAAGACTCATGTTGGAGGGATTGTCGATAAATGTGTTTACGCAAAGGTCAGAGGAAGTAATGAAACAAACGAGGAGTTGCGCGCAGAGTGTAGGGGACGAGAGGGCGGCGGGCGCCCGGCTTGGCTTTTTGAAGCAGCCAGACTTGAGGGCATTGACGTCGGGACTCGGCAGGCAAGCAGTTCGAGGCGAGTCACTGGTGGTGAGCCTGGCCAGAACGGTCGGTGCGGTGACGACTTTGAGTGGCTGTGCTGGCAATTGTGGCGCGGGACTCGCGCACGCATGTGAGCACGAAAATGCAACGCAGCGCCGCCGCGCCGTCAGCGTCATCGTCAGCACAGCGGGGACGAGTCAATGGCGTCAATCGTCAGTCGTCAACCCAGAGCAGACAGACATACATACATGTATGTATACTCCCGCCCGGGATGCGATGCGCGGATGCTTTGCCTGGCTTTGCTTTGCATCGCTCCGTTCTATGCTGTACGGCGCAGACAAGTCCAGCTGTGTAGTTACACCATGCGCGCATTGCGCCAGCCAGCTCCGTCACATTCTATCGACCACGAATTATTTCAATGCGTAGCTCCTGTCAACTTCCTTGCTCACCCACCATGAATGATGACAACGACCCAGACTTTCTCCAGCCGGTTCGCCTCCCGCTGGCATTTCCTGTCTGGTAGAATCGCGTCCGGCTCCTGCACACAACGCTGCTGCCTGCTGAATGCATACTGATTCAGTATGGCCAATCAAATGCCGCGTGGGCACCTGTGGGTACGCTTATCGCCGAGTTCGCCGAGACGAAAGCTCTTCCATGACAAATCTGTCTACTTACCTAAGTATACGTATTGGGAAACTGCGACTTCATTTGACCCACCAATCGACGTGCGTGTATCCTTATTTAACAGCCTTTTTTTTTTTCGCCCCCCTCGTGCCAGACCGTCTTTCTTCCCTCCGCTCGCTGGGACTCTGAGTCTCCCGCAAATGCAACCATCCGCTTCACCTTCATCACCATCATGTCGAGGCTAGCATCGTGCGCGCTGCGGACAGCGAGCCGTCATGTCGCTGCGTCCGCGCCTCTGCGAGCAGTGCCTCGTGTTGCCCGGGTGGCGACACGCTCAATGGCGGCAAGAAGAGCTTATGTGACCGAGACGAAGCAGGACCAGGCTCGCGTCGAAACGGCCATCAAGCTGGATAAAAAAGATTTCGCCGATATACCTTCTCCCCAGATGGGAGCGCCTGCTGATGCGAAAGTCAGCCCCATGGCCGGTGAGAATATGGACCACTGACTGCACGAGATGAATGCCCTCTTCATCATGCCTCTTTCCGCCATCGAGTACTGACCAAGAGTTTGCCGCACAGACGTCCTCAAACAAGCTACTGTAATGGAAGAAGGCCAGCGGCCGATCTATCTGGACATGCAGTCAACAACACCCGTCGACCCTCGTGTGCTCGATGCCATGATACCCTTTTACGTCGGCGTCTACGGTAACCCGCATTCAAGGACACATGCTTACGGCTGGGAAAGCGAAAAGGCAGTGGAGGAGGCGCGTGAGCACATTGCGTCTCTGATTGGCGCAGACGCGAAAGAAATCATCTTCACATCTGGTGCCACGGAGAGCAACAATATGAGCATCAAGGGCGTCGCTAGGTTCTTTGGCCGCTCTGGCAAGAAGAACCACATTATTACCACTCAGACGGAGCACAAGTGTGTGCTCGACAGCTGTCGACATTTGCAAGATGATGGCTTTGAGATTACTTATTTACCCGTGCAGCAGAATGGGTTAATAAGCATGGCCGACCTGGAGGCTGCCATGAAGCCCGAGACTGCCCTCGTCAGTATCATGACTGTCAACAACGAGATTGGTGTCATTCAGCCCATTGAGGAGATCGGCAAGCTGTGTCGTTCTAAGAAGATTTTCTTCCATACCGATGCCGCTCAGGCTGTCGGCAAGATCCCTCTTGACGTGAACGCAATGAACATTGATTTGATGTCCATTTCGTCCCACAAGATTTACGGTCCCAAGGGTATTGGCGCTTGCTACGTTCGGAGACGACCTAGGGTCAGATTAGACCCTATCATCACCGGTGGTGGACAAGAACGTGGTCTCAGAAGTGGCACTCTTGCTCCGGCGTTAGTGGTTGGTTTTGGCGAGGCCTGCCGAATTGCCAAGGAAGAAATGAAGGTACCCATTTTTTCCATCCTTGCTATTTCATTCCCTTCCTCTATTTTCCCTTTCAAGATCTGGCGCTCCATATGATGATCTGCTCTACATGCATGGCTTTCTGAATGGCCCGTGACAAGGCCGTCCGTGTTGAGTGTAGCACCCTATCTGATCCGAGTCTGCCAAATTTTCTTTTTGCTATCCTTACTTTCGTTCCGTTACGCACCGCGTTCATCCTTGAGTCATAATGTGTAAAGCTGACTCTCTTCTAGTACGATACGCAGCGCGTCAAGTACCTTTCCGATCGACTGCTGAAGGGTCTTCTTTCTCTAGAGCATACCACTCAGAACGGTGATGAGAAGGCCTTTTACCCTGGCTGCGTCAACGTCTCATTTGCCTACGTAGAAGGAGAGTCTCTTCTCATGGCTCTCAAGGATATTGCACTGTCCTCTGGGAGCGCGTGCACCTCTGCGTCGCTCGAACCGAGCTACGTGCTTCGCGCTCTTGGTAACAGTGACGAAAGTGCTCATAGCAGTATCCGATTTGGAATTGGTCGATTCACGACAGAGGCAGAGATTGATTACGTACTGAAGGCAGTACAGGAGCGTGTGAACTTCTTGCGAGAGCTCAGCCCTCTGTGGGAGCTTGTGCAAGAAGGAGTCGACCTGAACACCATCCAATGGAGTCAGCATTAAAAACACGAGAAACAAAAAAAAAATGGATAAGCTTGGCCTTTCAATGTCGATGACGGACACGAGTGTAATAACATCAGTGCGGGAAATATCTGGAGTTCAAATGGGAAAGCTCCCTGGCATGGTTTGGGACTTTTGTTAATAGCTTTGTACAACACGATACCTCATTCTGCAATATATCGGTTACGGGACATGAAAACATGGGGTGTCTCTTGATAGAAAAACAAACCGTCTGTCGCTTACGCCGCGAAAAGAAACAAGAATTTTGCAATTCCCTGTATCAATGCATGGATGGCTTGGGAGTGCTCGTGACTTTGCCCATGAAGTTTACCATGCGGCTGGACTCTGCGGCCGTATTTGAGTAGTAACGATCTATAAATTTGGCCTCGCAGACAAGCAATCAATCAGGTAGCGTAGGGCATGGGACTGGGATCTTGTTTCCTTGAAGATAACCAAGGTAAGTAGAGAAAATAAATAAAGGGAGAAAGAAAGTAATAAAATAGTTAAAAAAACAATAAAGATAAAAAATAAAACCCTTATAGAACATAAGCAGATGGGATTTCACATAATAAACCGCTTATACATCTAGACCGCCCTTCAAAAAAAAAAAAAAGTAGCCAAAAAAAAAGTCAATGTATAAACTAATATACCATCAAATACTGCCCTCCAGGTCATGTACACATACATACATCATCACATGCGTAAAATACAAGTACACCCACGCCCCCGGTGCGCCCTGCCCTGCCTTGACGGCAACCACCTTGACGGCAACCGCCTTCACTGGACCTCTCCTGAAATCAAAGTCTGCAACTCCCATGGACTGAGGGTACTTCTGCGCCGCGAGGCCGCCTTGCTGGCCTTGCGGTCTCGTTTTCTCTTTTCGGGCGGCGCGGGAGGAGCGGTATTTCCCATCTGCTGCTGCTGCTGAATCTCGTCGTGCTCGCCGATATTGTCTCGTCCATGTGGCGATGGGGCTGCTGCTACTTCGACCGCGTCTTCCGGGGTAGCGCGAGGGGGGGAAGGGGGAGGGGATTTCCGCGCCGAGGACGTCGGTGCCGCGATTGTCGTCATCGTGGGCCGAGAAACACCCCTCGTAGAACCACGGGCGGCCTTGAGCTTGGCCCGCACGCGCGCGGCATCGGCTTCCTTTTCCGAGGCAGCTAGCTTGGCTGCAATGTTGGACATGGTCAGTGGACTTTGCGCTGGTTTGGGACCCGTGCTGCGATGGGGGGTTGGCCGTGTGCGGGAGTCGTTGACGCGCAGAGAGGAGGAGCGGGATCGGGATGTGCGAGAAGAAGAAGTCGTGGTGGGTATCAGCGCATCGGGTGAGGTTTCATGCACATCGACAGAGGCGACGGTGGCGGCGGCGACGTTTTCGTGGGCGAGGTCCTCGTCGTGTGGTTGCCGCGCGAAGGACGTTTCCTTACTGCCTGCGCTTTGAGGCGAGAGCAATGCTTCGTCCAGGGATGTTGTCGAGGGGAAACGCGGTCGTTCGACGGCGGCTGATCTTTGGACTTTGCTCGGGAGTCTGCTCGAGTGGGATGATGGCCCTCGCGGTCGGACCGGCATGGATCTCATTGATTTGTTCGGCCCGCCGGACTGATGACTGCTCTCGTCGCCGTTGGTGCTGCACTCGCTGCTCGGCTCCGGTCGCGATCGCAACCGCAGCTTTTCGACTTTCAAAACACCGCGGTTGCCGGCAGAAGTCGAGTTCCGCAGGGGACCAAGCTGTGGACGCTCTTGAAGAGGAACAGAGGAATCCAAGGACTCATCTTCTTGTACGGGGCTCGGACCCTCCTGGGCTCGTTGATTAGACGTTTCGTGATTATCGGCGCCGGCGGCATTATTCTCGTCCTCTGGCAGGTCGTCCTCATGATGCGAGGAATCAATGTCACTATCACTGTCATGGCCACTGGTTCCCGCTTGCTGATCCAGCTCCAACTCCAACTCCGGCCCGGCTACATAGTCAGGTAGATTCCCTCCAGTCCCAGCAGCATGACAAGGAGAGTTGAGCAGATATTCCCGAGCATCTTCCTCCTCGGACTCTTCTTTGACGACCGACAGTCCTTGTTCTGCAACGTGATTGAGACCACCATTCTCCATGCCACTGACACGAACAGGGCTGAGTCGCATCCCCATCTGCAAGTCCTCGTCACAGACGGGTTTGCCGCTGACAGCCATTCTCTTGCGCCATCCGTCCATGAGCTGCACTGCTTCTTTCCAACGATTCTCCATCTGCACCCAGCCCCTTTTGAGCCTGTTTATCTCTTCTTCTCGCGTCACGACCTCCTCAATGGGAACAAAGGACGGGTTGGTAAGAATGATTCTCATGTGATCCATGACGGAGTCCAGCTCTGCTGCCATGTCCTCGCACGTGGGCCGCTTGCGCACCTGCTCGTCTTCCTTTGTATCTGCCACCCAGCCACTCATATCCCGCAGCTGCGTCATGGTCTGTTGCAGGACCTGCAGCATGGTGTCGTTTTCCTCCGTCAGGAGCTGGGCCAAATTCGCTAGTGTCGCATTCGTCTCGCGTCGAAGCGTCGAGTCGTACTGTGCAGAGCTGTTGTTGTCAACGTCGTCATTACTATTGTTATTGATCAAGCCCGACGCGTCCCTCTCAATGCCACCAGCATCACCCGTCACCGTAATCGTTGTGATGGCAGGATTCCCTCGTGTGCCCCTTGACCGGCCCGCCTCACCAAGCTGCTTCTTCAAAGTATCAATCTGGCGATCTCGTCTGCGTATTTCCGTGACGCAAGACAACCGCGACTGAGCGACCAGAGACTTCATCCGCGCGACGTCTTCCTTGAGTGCCCTGGCATTGGCCTCGGCAGATTTGAGCTGCGTCTTGAGCGTGGACTCTGCCGCTGTCGCGAGATCAGCTTTTCGCTGTGCCTCGGTGTGCTTTTCGTTGAGGCGGGCGAGATCAGCCGTGAGCTTTAGATTCTCTGCTCGTAAGCTGCGCATGGACATGGAGAGAGATTCTCGTTGTTCGGCATCGCGCTGATTGTCCTTCCCCGTCAGCATAGGTTCTTGAACTATTTTCTCCATGAGTTCCGGTCGCGTCTAGGTCCATACTCACGTCGCGACGCAGTATTAGGTCGTTCAAGATGCCGATGATGCGTCCCGAGACTGCAGCGTCTTCTTCATCGTTTCGTCGTGTGCCTGCAAAATCGATCGAGTCGCCATCGCGCAACAGGCCTCGAGAGAGGAGCTGGTTGTTGATATACAGCGATGCTGTGCGAAGATTTTCGTTATCAATCATGTCGACGGCAATGACCCCGTCGCTGGAGAGGAGAGGACACAAGAAGCAATTTGCTGTCCCCGGGAAGTGCGCTCAGGATGATTGTGTGACTTCGTCGTCACCTTGTTGAGACAGCGATCCTCATGCCATGTGGTGTGGCAGGGTCCTATGCAACCAGGGCACCACGCTTGGTTGCCATGTGGGGCAAGTAAACAAACTTATCCATTGGCTCAGTACCTCCGTTGGCTGGCAACAGTCTCGCTCGCTCGCTGACCGAGGCAGGGACTAAAATCATCACCGCTACGTGAAGGCTATCGAAAAACTGGCAAATTTGTTTGAATGATTTATTACGGCACAGTGGGATGATATTTGTGGCCCTCTAAGTCTTATTCTAGAAACTGTTTAAAACGTCGGGTCCATCACCCTCGACGATGCTGGCCGCTGCTGGCCGCGTGGCACCTGTGCAACCCTTGTGCACGAGGCGGCCGCACTCTGACACTAGAGGGAGAATATTGAGATCGGAAGCTAGAGGCATTCCAGCTACGTTCGATGCTAGCTTCGGGTAAAAACGCCAGATAGTTGGTTGTTTCTGACCATTTCTGACGCTTTCTGACGCAAGCCGGCAGAAGTCGTCACCAGCCACTTGACCGATCGAATGTTTTGGTGGTTAAATAACCAACAAGAAATGGACGTATTTGCGTAAAAGTGGCTCGATCGCGGGTGCCCGTACAGCAGCAGACCTATAACCGTCGAATGTCAGAGCTTGTTTCTTACATTCGATGGCGCTGGCAAAGGGGATGCTCAGAGATTTCATTTTCAGACACGTTTGAGAAGATTATTGGTAACGCGGTTGTTTTCGACATTTGCCAAGAATAATGAAAAGAAGAAGAACCTCTGATCGTCTCGGCAATACGATGGCCCCGCGGCGTCATCATGATATGGGGAAAAAAAGGAGAAGGGGGAGGGGGGGAGGAATTGCACAGTAAAAGATAACATGCATACCTCTGTGGTCGTGATGGTGATAATTCTCTGCCCGTCACAATCCTTGTTTCATGTTTCGGGCTTGAATTGACCACGTCTCTGCCGCATGGCGTCCACCTTTCGCCTATCATCCTGGAATCTTCGCAGCAAAGCCGCCTGCTCTCTCTTCCGTTGCTCGCGAAGCTGGAAGCGGTAAAAGTTGGTCAGCTCCGACTTCTTCTTGTCAGCTCTCTCTACCATTCTTTGTTTCGCCTCCTCGGCCTCGTTGCGGCTGGCTGGTGCCGCTCGTCCACCACGTGTCACCGTAACAAAGCCGTCTTCATCCGGTTCATTACGCAGCCGCTTAGCCAGTTCAACGGCCTCCTTTTCTTTCCTATTGAAAGCATTGAAAAATGCATGGACTGCCTTTTGCGTGGCGGTCTTGTCGACCCTCGATAGTTGCAGATGCGTTGTGATCCACATGGACCCTAATGTTGGTACCTCATCGGCGAGGTTCTCACCCCAGACTGGGTATTTTTTGCTTTTGTGCACTTTTGTGATGGCTTTCAGCACGAGCTGCACACTCTTCTCGTCGGCGAGCAGGACGACGGCTGTACTGCTGCTTCTGTGTAGTTGACGAGTCCATATTTGTGGCAGCTGTGACTCCTCTACTTCCCGCTGTCTTTCTTCGGCTTCAACATCTAACATCTTTCTCTTCTTGGCAAAACCTTGCACTTTTGTTGCCTGGGCAGGGTCCACGAGATGAACAGGCTTTGTCTCATCGTCAAAGGTCACTGTTTCGAACCTGCCTGCTCCTACCAAGCTTGTGAAGACGGCTCGAAAATGAGGCTCTGTGCTGTCAATGGGTATGTTTTTCAGGAAGAGGCTTCGTGAGTCGTTTGGAGTCGGAATCTTTGGTGCATTTTGTCGGACGCGAACCTCATGGATGGCGCTGTGGGGGAACGATGGCATGGACGGCATGCGAATGGGTAAGATGGCAAAGTCGTCGCTTGACATGGTGACGGCGGGCATGGTGAAGATGCTCGGCGGGGAGTAAGAAATGCGTGGACCACACCGTGTGTATGATGGAAAGTTTCAACGACTTGTTGGCCGCGCAGTCATTGTTTGGCTCAATTTGCGGACTGGAGAGGAAGAAAAAAAAAAAGAGACCCCAAGTAGCGTTATCGATTAGACGCGTGGTCAGCTCTCTACAGCCAATGGCATGGCCTGGCCGCAGCCACCACTGCTTACAGCAGCGACGTCTCGGACGATTGTCTCCGCCAATTGTCACACCAAGTGGTGGTGGATGAGTTGATGAGCCACGACCGTGTGCGTTCTCGGTTGGGAGCTTAAGCTTCCACTCTCATCCGTGTCAATCGCCACCCAGCCGCGACGATACCGCTGCTTCGCCATGCTACCCATTATTGCAGTGCCGGCAACTCTTGCCCTGATCCTGCGAGCTTGGTCTAAGAACTCGCTGACCCCAGCCGGCTTATTTGCTGCTACACTCACTGCCATTGCACACGCCTCCCACCCGTGGAATCTACCATTTGCCCTGCTCGCCGTCTTCTTCCTGGCAGGAACACGAGTCACTCACGTACGATACTTGGAAATTGCGTTTGAGCTGTGGGGAAATTGCTGATGAATCAAGTAGATCAAGGAGAATGCCAAAGCCACGTTGACGTTGCATTCCAAGGGCAGCTCCGGCGGGGAGGGGCCCAGGACACACGTTCAAGGTATATTCAAAATCGTGATTCGTGAATTTAGCAAGCAAAATAGAAAAGAAAAAAGACGAAAAAAAAGAAAAAAAAGAAAAAAAAGAAAAAAAAGAAAAAAAAGAAAAAAAAGAAAAAAAAGAAAAAAAAGAAAAAAAAGGGAAAAAAGGGGGAAAAAAGAAAGAGAAAGAATGACTATATCCACGGCAGAGTATTAATATGTTTCCATCTAGTATTTGCGAATTCCCTCATGGCGTCTGTTTTGTCTGTCGCCCATGGATATCAGCTTCGGAAACGGGTCGCCGCCTACGCAGACCCAAGCACGCCGAACCCGCAAAACAGCATCTGCTACTCTTGGGGCGGAGATCTCCTCGTGATTGGGATAATTGCCAACTACGCTGCTGTTGCGGCCGACACTTTCAGCTCCGAGCTCGGCATTTTGTCAAGGAGTCAGCCGCGTTTGATCACATCGCTGACCCTGCGAAAGGTGCCCCCAGGAACCAATGGGGGTGTCACTCTGCTCGGCTTGGCAGCTGGATGCCTCGGCTCCATGGTTATAGTGGCCGCTTCTATGGTGTTCTTGCCTACGTGTACCGCCGAAACGACACCAAGCCTCGGAGGCGGGGCGCCATGGACGCTGGCGCAGCGGCGATTGTTCATGGGCGGCATGGTTGTTTGGGGTACTCTGGGCAGTGTTCTGGACAGTTTTCTGGGAGCTATTTTTCAGCGATCAGTTCGGGATGTGCGGTCCGGCAAGATTGTTGAAGGAGAAGGCGGTAACCGCGTGCTGGTGTCAGCGTCTGCACCGAAGACGGCCGTTCGAACGGCAGCAGGTGCCAGTGGCGCAGCAGACGGTGCCGAGAATGGCAAACAAGATGCTTTCGTGGCCAATGAGTCAGTCGAAAGCGCGAAAAGACGTCTTGATAAGAACATTCAACTTGGAAAACCAAGCCTTGGGGATCAGGCACCTTCCAGGGTAGTGGAGAGTGGTTGGGATCTCCTGGACAACAACGATGTGAACTTCTTAATGGCATCGACCATGAGCGTAGGGGCCATGGGCTTGGCTGCGTGGTATTGGAGTGTTCCTTTGGGGTCTGTCTTGCAGCCATAGCAAGAAGTGGTTTCTTTTCGGGGGGAAGTGGAAAAAGCCACGCGTCGAGGCCTGCAGAAGTGTTGGTCTTGTCAGGGTGGATTGATGGTCTGCGGATGGTATTTAATGCCTGTGCAAGTATATCGTATATCTACAACTTTGTCTAGCCGAACCACAAACTAGGTTTCCGTACACGAGCCAGCCAGATGACTACCATGCATCGCGCAGCGAGACCCGCGTCATAAAGCAAGTCGCAGTATTGTACACGTGAGAAATAGGACGGCAAGACGACAGTCCCTATGTTTAGGACACGAGGAGTCTCGCTATCCGGGCAAGACTTTTGCCATTCGGGCAGACAGCCCACTATAGCTAGACAGAGTTTGGCATGGCTCATGGCCAGATCCTTCCCCCCTATATGATCGGTATATGCCCTTGTAGAGTGCTACATAGTGAAAATACAGTTTATTGTTGAATTTTGAAATCGTTGTCAATATAACATGATATAGAGCGCAGAGGAAAGCAGACCAGGGGTAAGGCAGAGCGCAGAGTAACATAGAGCAATGCAGAGTAAAGCCGTACTTTCAAACGAATTGCAATGCTACGTTGTGCCTTACCAAGGGTATTGCAAAAGTATCCGCCTCGCTATCGCCCCAGGTGGTACGTATAGGCGCGGAAGAAAAGGGGGTGAGGCGCATGTATCGAAGCATGAAGTGTATAAAAAAGCAATTTAGTAGTGCTTTTGGTTCTCGCTGCAAATGTCGTTCGTCACTGTCGTCATTGGTTTCGTGTACATTCAACATCACAGTTCTTGCATTACATGCCAACAGCAGCCGGGCGTAGGTCTCGCATTTTTGTCTAAAAAATACACATGTTTTTGTTTTTTCCTTTTTTTATTCTGCCTTCCCCCCCTTTTTTTTTTCCCGTCCAGAATCCACTTCGAGTCGTGTCAGGAGGTTAACGACCCCTCCAGCATGGTAGCAACAACCTGACTGCTACTCCATCGGACACGCGACGCCTTGCCCCAGCTTATCTCTGGGCTGCTCGACGTGAGGGTCCGTAGAAAACGGCTTGGTGCTGCTCAGCGAGTCGATCCTCCCTAGCATAAACTCGACGTTTCGGAAGGCGGCGCTGGGGGCGTACTGCGGCACCATGTGGCCGGAGAGCGAAATGCCAACGTAGGTCAGGCCGCGCTCGGTGTGGGTGGTGCCGAAGACGCCGGCGCCGGCCAGGCTGCCGTCGGCGCCGCGCTGGTGGTACGGCACGTAGAAGGGCGCGTGGGGCTTGGTGTTGAAGCCGAGTTTGCCGCCAAAGGTCATGTTCTGGATGGTGAGAAGGGTGGTGTTGGCGACGAACATGTAGTCGAGGGCGCCGTGGCCGATGATGACGTTTTTGGTCTGGTCGATGACCTTGCTCAGGACGGTCGTGCTCGACCAGGGGGAGTTGTCGGAGTCGTTGACGAAGACGGGCGTGGGGCTGCAGGAAGACCACTCGCGGTCCAGGGGCGCGTGGATGGCCTTCTTGACGTCGGGCCGGTTGAAGTAGATGGAGGCGCCCTTGGGGAGGTACGTCAGGCTTCCCGGGAAGCCGAGCTGGTCCCACAGCAGAGGACAGGTCGTGGCGATCTGGTACGTGTCGAAGCAAGGGTTGACATTTGTGACGGCGTCACGGATGTTGCCGGTGAGCTCAAAGTCGTCGCAGCCGGGGAGCGGCTGGCCTGTCTTGGGATCCACGCCGGGCAAGATGTCGGGGAGGGGCTCGCGCGCCGGCCAGGTTAGGTACTTGTCGCGGAAGTCGGCGTAGCCGCATTTGCGGTCCGTGTGGTGGATGGCCTGGACGAAGGAGTCGTTGAGGGGGAACAGGTTTCGGTTGTGGTCAACGAAGGGGACGACGGTAATTTCGCCCAGGCGGTAGTCTGACATGGCTGGGTCGTAGATGATCATGCCCTTCATGTTGAAGTGGGTGGTGTCCTTGGCGTCGAGCATGGCGCTGGCTATGTAGGGGCAGTACATGCCTCTTTTTGTTTTGGTTAGCGAATAAAGTCTCTCTCTCTTTTTTTTTGTGTGTGTCCTTTTTTTGTCCATGGAAAGTGATTGTTCCTAGTAGCATCGTGGGCAATACATACGCGTACGACTCTCCTGTGATGTAGACCTTGTAGCCCTCCATCGAGAAGGTCTTGACAAAGTTCTTGAAAAAGCCGAGAAACTGGCGCGCCAGATCCTCCTCGTCGGTGGCGGTGACGGTGCCCGTGGAAAAGCCCGTGCCGACGGGCTGTTCGACCCAGAGCACATTGGTGAGATGGTGCCACGACCACGGGTTCGCGACGGGTTTGAAGGTGCCGTATTGCCAGGAAAAGGGACCGTTTTCCTGGAGAAGGCCTTCGAGGGAGGAGCATCCAGGCTACGTGGGCATCATCATCAGCTTCGTTGTGTGTAATGCGCGGTATGTGTGTGCGCGGAGCGGAGCCAATCAACATACGCCACCGTTGAGCCAGATCAAAATCTCCTTGCGGGCGGCCGGGTTCGGCGACGGCTGGAACCAGAAGAAGAACTTTTCGTCGCCGTGGACGTTGTTGGAGATGGACATTTGGCCGGCGTAGGCCTCGCCAATGTCGAAATCGACATCAGGGATGGCGGTGCCATTGAGGAGATATTCTGTGTGGCAGAGGGGTGTGTGAGCTGTGCCCTCGCCAGGAGAAGAAGAAGAAAAACATCCGGGGCGGCAGGAATATAATTATGGACAAGATGAATGCGTATGTGGTACTCACTGCTCGTCTTGCTGTTGTGAAACTTCAAGGCCGACGGTTCGTCGCGCGTCCACCGGTCAGACGCGACGCCTGGGTGACTCCTCGGCGCAGCCTCAGCGGCACGGCGCCCGGGCCAGGCGTGTGGCGATGCCATGGAGTGCGCCGAGGACACATGCAGGCCCGCTAAGCATGCTTGGGTGGCCCGTGCCACCAACTGCTGCCACCTCATTGTGATGTCTTCACTGTACCTTTTTTTTTCTTCTTATTTGTGCCGACAAACGCCCCCCTAGAGTAAAAAAATGAAGAAAAAAAATGTGCTTCACAAGACGGGACATTGGCGTCGTGGTTGTTTATATAGCCAAACACGTATGCCTTCAATGCTGGCCCGTCCAAGACGTGGTTTAGGCTATAAAGTGCCTGGCTGCATCATATGCCGACGCCGCGCCATGCCAGACTGAATGCCAGACAGACACGCAAGAACAGATGGTGCAAGGGTCTACGCTGTGGAGCCCGGACGGACGGGGACGGCTGGCCTCTCGGTGGGTTGTCCATCGGCAAATCAGCTGCGGGGACAGCCGTGCCAGTGCCAGTGCCAGCCGTGCCAATGCCAGTGTCAGCCGTGCCAGTGCCAGTGTCAGCCGAGCGACAGTGCCGAGCAGGAGCGACCAGGCGTCCCATTCAACGTGGAGCTCCAACAAACACGACCAGGGGCGGGTCCCTCCAGTTTATTCCGTACCTACACAAACCTCACCACACAACACACAACACATATCATGTACATTCGGTTTTCAGGTATCCAACTTTGACAAGATATCCAAAACGAAGACGACGAGACAAGACTTGGTCACTCGTGCCATCTCATTACTCATCCTTCTTGTCGCTTCTGTCCCTCTCCCTCTTCACATCCATCGCCGCATCCAGCGCGTCCTGCAACGTATCCAGCAGATCCTGCGTCTTCTCCAACCCGGCCGAGATCCGCACACTCTCCTCTCGAATGCCAAACTCCATCGTCCTTTTTTTCTCCTCCTTGTCCTTGGCAAAGGTGTACATGTTGTAGGCAAACATGATGGTCACGTGTCCCCCCAGATGAGGAGACGGATAGAAGCCGCACCGGTCGTAAAACGCCTTCGTCGTGTCGACGCTGTCAAACTCGACAGTCAGTAGGCAACCGTAGCCTGGATCGGGCATCTCGGGTGTGCTTTGTCGCTTGACCGCGTCGTAGTGGCCCTTGCTGGGCAGCAGGCTGGGGTACTGCACGCCTGCCACGGGCGAATCGTCGGGGTGGTCCGTCATGTTTTTGTGCAGGAACTCGGCCATGGCTTGGGCGTTGGCGTTGAGACGCTGAGAGCGCTGGAAATAATCGCGCGAGTTGGAGAGGAGCACCTTGGCGTCGGCCGCGAAGAGCTGGTTGCGGTGCAACTCGAAAAAGTATCTGGACAGGGGGGTGTAGTGCGGCGAAAGGGGGTTGAGGACAATGGATCCGCCGAGGACGTTCGACTGGCCACTAAAGGACTTGGTGAGAGATGTTAGCAATATGTCTGAATAGGATAGCACGTCGATGTTGCTAAAAGAGCCGATCGTGTCGTCCACAATCAGGACAAAGTTGTATTTTTCGGCCTAGATGGTTGTACAATAAAAAAAAGCAGGTCAGCAGAGCAGCAGCCTCATTGAAAACACCACAGAAAGAAAGGGGACAGAAAGCGGCGGACAGAAAGCGGCGTACAAGCATCTTTAAACGCGGCAAATCAGGGCTTTCAAGCGTCGGATTTCCAGGCGTCTCAACAATAGCAAAGGTAACACCACCTTCGCCAGTCTCCTCTTCCAGCCAAGCCTCCTCTTCCAGCCACTCCTCAAACTGAACCATTGCGTTCTCGTCTAGCTTTCCAAAGTGCTTCCAGCCCCCCGGGCTCTCCTCGAATAGGAGCTCGTGCGTATTATGGAACACCATGCCCAGCTCGACGTTGGTCTTGTCCGGTCGATATAGCTGCAGCAAGTTCTTCGCCTCAAAGATGGCCGCCATGCCTGAGGGGTATAGATATACATCGCGGGGTTGACACTGTACGAGTTGCGGATTGATGGCCCCGTGCCGGAGGAACTCAACGATGCGTCGTTGCAACGGCTCGTGCCTTGAGCCTTCGGACGTCCAGGTCGCGTATGGAGGATCCAGCTTGTTCCTAAAGGGGACATGGACAAGCGTGTCGATTCTTTCCAGCAGATATTCCGATTGCCGCATCGAGAGTCCCAGGCCAGGCACGGACCAGCTGTATCTGAGGGCCGCGCCATGTTGAGGCTCAAATAGTACACAGTACAGTCGGTGGCCAGCCACGTCCACCACTTTGAAGTTGAGCTTGTCTGGTGAGATGGCAAATTCTCCGCGCTGCTTGTGAGCAACGTGGCCTTCTGTGTACCTCCACATGAGGGGGTCCAGATACATGAAGCATGACCATTCTCCGAGGCCGACTCGTTTGGCAATCTCTTGGGAGAGCTATTCGATGGAAGCAAATGCTGTTAATGTCGGCAAACCGGGAAAAGGGGGAATGGTGCCTTACCGCACGGGTATAGAGTGTCGGAGCCAGCCGCGGGTAGATGTGGACGATTTTTCTGAGGGGAGTTACGTCGCCGTCACGCAAGGATTTCAGCATATCCCAGCCTGGTATGTTGGAGACGATGCTGTAGGGGGTTTGCGGGGGAGGCGCGTGGCCAAAGTCGGATTCTGCTCTTAGAATGCCCATGGCCGCGAGATTCGAGATTCGAGATTCGAGACGAGGACGTTTTTTTTTTTCTGTTTATTGCCACAGCGTGTGTGGATGCGATGGTTGAGGAGGGCAAGAGAAGCTGCTATTTGGGCGAGCCTCGGGCTGAAGAATGACGGATTCGAACCCGAAAGTCAGCAGCGGGATTTTGGCGGTTACAAATCACTCAATCGATTCGTATTTTAATTCCAGAAGAAACACAGCAGCTGACTGTGCTTATACGTGTCGTCTGGTTGCATTGCGTCGGTTGTCTTTCAGCTGCATCAGACCAAATGTGTTGGGGGAAACCGGAGAGGAGCGCCAGAGGAGCGCCAGAGGGGCGCCAGATGACGGTTTGAGGTGGTGGCACCTGGCCGTCTGGTGTCATCTCATTGGAGAGAGATAGTCTGGAACTTGCAGCGAATTGTCCATTGGGGGGGGAACCTCGCGAATTGACGTGGCTGGATAACTTGCATATGTACGTCTGTATGTATGCAGCCGAAACGGCGGATGTGGGAGACGACTTTGGACGGCGGAGTGAGAGTCGTGTTGCCATGCGGTAGATGCCAGACTCGGCTGTTTTTTTTTTTTTTTTTTTTTTTTTTTTTTTTTTTTTTTTTTTTTTTTTTTTTTTTTTTTTTTTTTTTTTTCCCTCCTTTCTTTCTTTTTTTTTCTGCATCACAACACCTGAAACCCCTGTCCTCGCTGTCGTGCTGTATGCTGTATGCAGTATGCTGTATGCAGTATGCAAGAGTAATGCACGCCATGATCGAGTGACCATGATGATGTCAATCAAGAAAGAAAACAAGACAGTGGGACGTCGGCCAACCAAGTGAGCATGCTATTCAAGAATTTGAAAAAAAAAAAAAAAAAAAAAAAAAAAAAAAAACTAATAAATGCTTATAAAAAAACGCGTAATTCAGACTACTCCTGTCAAGACCTGTCATTCGGAAGCTTCCCCATAAGTGGCCGAGCGCTGAAATCTCCCTTCCCCGCAATCACATGTGGGCCCGGTCTTGCACGGTATACATACAGTGAGATGACTGTACATACTATACATACACACTATACATACAATATGCACATATAGGGGGGGTCTACAGCAATTAGTGCGATGAATGACATCCATTTCTGTGCAATACCCGGGAATCCATCGTCTCCACTTCGGGGCCGCGGTGGACCCGTATGTTGCACCATGTAAGGGGGTCTGAATGCGCTAATTGATGTGGTGTTCACATTCATTTGTGCATTTGTGCGATAGTATTCTACTTGTTCTACTGGAACACCAAGTACATACATGCATACATATGTACATACATACATACATACATACATACATAATGTACATGCATACATGATATGTAAGTCTATGGGTCGATTGTGCTGCATTTCCATATAACCCCGGACGCACAAGGCAGTGTCGAAACAGGACAATGCAAAACAAGGAATAAGAAATTAGCATCCAGGGACATGAATATATGACGCGCGACAGATGCACTCTAGACGGAACATGTAGAAGCAGACTGGGAACACGAGCTCCCAGACAACATCTAGCACATCCATCCATCACATGAGCCGTCATGGAAAACGAGCGCCTAAAAAAACCATCCACAACACATCCACCACACATCAACACGTTTGTAAAAAGAAATCTCCATCAATTGACAGACCCATATATTCCCTTTCCAGCACCCAAACCGTATCCAAAGCCCGTGCCGAATCCAGTCACGCTGCTACCCATCTCCTTCTCGTTAAATCCGCTCTACTTTACAACACAGCCACGACAGCCACGCCATGCGCTTTCACGGGTATAATGTAACCATCTAAGCCGCCTGCATCGCCTATACACAAAGGAAAAAACTGTCTAGAAATTTACAACAACAAAAAAAATTGTTCGTTTCCGCCAACGAATAGTCGTTATTATATAAAAGAAGAAGAAAGAAAAAAAAGATTAATATTCACTTCCATGGTATGGACTCGTGATGCCGCTGTTGATGACGCTTTCACTAGTCGACATATAGGTCTGGTCGATGCGCAGGATCCAATCCATCTTGTCCTTTTCGCTTCGGGCAGCAAACAGCCACGTATTGTCGGTGCCGTAAATGGCAAACACAGCTGCTTGCATGCGCTCGCTGAGACGCGTCAATCCCTGGCCTTGGCCACCGGACGAAGAGGCGCCGCCGTTGCCGTTGCCGGTCCAGATGGTGGAAATGACGCGGCCGGACGCCGTACGACGATGACCTGGCGTAAAGGATGGACCCGACGACGAGCTGGTGCCCGCGGGCAAGTCATAGTCGTCTGGACCGTGGAGCAGGCCCAGAACACCAGGCTGGCTATCAATGCGCGAGTTACGGAGGCTGACGAGGGCGACTTCATCGCCATCAGTCGCCGAGTGGATGTGGAGATAGGGACGACGGAGTTCGACAAAGCGCTTGACCCAACGCGTCGAATCATTGTTGGGGACGAGCAGATAGCCCCCTTTGAGGACTTTGGGGTTCTTGGGAACGCGGATAATGGTCGTGATGAGGCCGGGCGTCAGTGACGGGGACGACTCGGGTCCGACTACGCCGTCGGTGGGGGGAGCCGTGTTGGCAGGGCTGAGGATGTTGGTCAGCGGGTCGGGATATTTGCGCCAGAGCGTCACGGCTTTTTCGAGCAATTCGGTTTGATGGTCATTGTATTCAGATTTGTGGGGGGGTGCTGCCACCTCAAGAGGGGCCGGATGTGTTGCATCTGCGTTTGCATCTGCTGCGTTTGCATCTGCTGCATTCGTGTCTTCTGCATTTGTATCTGCATCTGCTGCATCGCCATCTGTCCCCACGGTTGCGTCTTGAGTTTCTTCTCCGACATCCACCTTGACCGTTTCTTCATTCTCCGATTCGTCATCCTCATCGGCAAGAGATGGTGCCTGAGATGCCTCGGGGGTATCGTTGAGCACGTCGTCGTCGTCGTCGGGCACAATAATGGGCGTCGTCTCTGTCTCCCTGGTCTCCGTCTCCGTCTCCGTCTCGGGCTTGTCATTGTCGCCGCCGCCGCCGCTCCTTGCCTCAACACGTATGTCAATGCCCATCTGGTCAAGAGCCGTATGCATACAGCCAATCTCGGCCGCCCGTCTCTTCTTCTTGCGTGCCATGATGAAATCACCCACAAGAGAGACACCGCGGGGCGCCCAGCTCGTGAGATTCTCCTCGCCCTTGACATAGTCGTGTTGGCTGCTGATGCGCCACAGGTCGCCAACTCTCTTGATGGGTGCGGGTCGCATCGTCAGGGTGAAGATGCCGGTAGATGAGCGGACGAAGCGGACATTCTGCCACAGCGACGAGAACACCGAGGTTTGTCGAACAAAGGTCCGCGACAGGATCTGGACACACAATTTCTGCGTAAACTTCATGGGCTCGGCCAGTTTCTCCGAGCTAATCTCCCAGTGGACCGTCATTTGCACGCGGTACTTATCCGTCGTGACGCGATCCAGCAGCAGCGAGTTGTGCAAGCTCGAGTCCCACTGCGCATAGAGGGTAATGTTTCGTGTGCCGTTGGGGTTCTCACGGAAAATGGGATTGGAGGCGAGCTTGAGCGACACGGGCGGCTCGCAGGTCCCCATGTCGGGCGTCTTGCCCGCCGAGTCGACGAGGACAACGCTACCAACACGTACGGCGGTAACGTCGCCCCAAGGCAAGGCGTCTCCCGAGCTGTGCGAGATGCTGATGCCGATGCGTCGTTGAAGGCCCTGGTGCAGCTGAAAGGTGCCCATGTCTAGCTCGCTCGTCTGGCTGACCTCGACGGGCTCGTAGTCGCCATTCTCGTTGAGCTCCATGATTTGCACTCGAGAAAGCAAGTCATGCTTTTCTTGCGTGAAGAATTGGGACTCATTGATCCGTGACGATGGTGTGGGTGGTGGTGGTATGGAGGAAGAAGAGGGCAGCAATGATGACAGTGATCCCTTGGCCCCATCCCTCATGTCATCCCAGCTCAGGAGCTTGTCCAAGTGCATGGTGGAGACTTTGGCAAAAATAGCAGCGCGCAGCATGACGTCGGGAGAAGCAAACTGGGGCACGCTCATGTTGTGGACGCTCTCAAAGCGAATGGGCCCTTCGTCAAATTCCGAAATCATCTGTGTCGTGGTAACATCGCCGGCATGGGTGTTTGAATGGTGGTGGGCGGCAACGCCGTCCTCTGGAATGTCTGGGATGAACAGCTGTGCGTGGACCTCGGTGCCTTCTCGCTCCGCGAAACCGATGAATTCGTGCATGACCACGTTGAATTTCAACGTGTTGGTGGGCGCGCGCGCGTGGGACGGCTCCAGGGACAGTTTGACAATACCAATGGCTTGCGACGTATACGGCGACAGCACGTCAATGGAAAAGTCTTGAACGCGACTCTCAAACACGGCCTTGAGGGGCACATCGGCCTCACCGACCAAGGTGTACGAGGGCATGCAGGTTTCGACGAACGGGTTGTCGAGGCTCAGGTGCTGCGCGTAGTCGGGCTGGTCGAGGTACTGGTGCATCTGTCGCATCTGCCGAACGCGATCATGCAGCTTGTCTATACTCCAGAGGTGCACAACGCCGTGTTTGTAGTCGACGACGCGGACGCCAATACACGGCTTCGGTGCTTCTTCCAGGGCGGCGTCCTCGCCCTCGCCAGTCAGTCCGTTGAGGACCATATCGTACGAGGAGCACAGTACGTGCCCGACATCCACCACGGTGAACTGGAACACGACGCTCTCCTCGAGCTCGTTGCTCATGACCTGGGCCTCTTTCAGCACGGCCGCATTCTGCAAGACCGTCTCGGCCATTTTGACAAAGTGACGACTCCGCCACACTTTGAGCGCCCTTTTTGCCCGGTCCATTTCCTCGTCCGACAGCTTGGGGTTCGCCTTGGGCCGCTTGAGAGGGTCCATTTTGTCCATCTTTTCCTCGTACTGCTTGCGCTGCAGGTTGAGCTGTCGTTGCATGTCTTGTTTGAGCTCGAGCAAGGCGGATTCCATCTTGGCCTTTTCCTTTTTGATCTCTTCCACTTCTACATTGGCGGCCTCGGCGCTCTTGAGTTGTTCCTGAAACTCTTCCTTTTGTTTCTCCAACTGCAACTGCATCTCCTCGCGCGCCTCTTTGAGCTGTTGGTGCTGCTGCAGTGGCTGCGGCTGAGACTGCGACTGCGCCGGCTGCTCGCCTTGTTTCGGGGTTGATGGCATCGTCAGCGCCGTGTCGAGCGAGAAATTGTCAATTGTGCCGGTGGACATGTACTTTTCGCGCAACTGATATGATGTGACCGATTCCGTGTCGTCTCCGTCTTCGCGACCACCAATAATGACGCGCTCGGCGCGCGCCCTTTGCACCTCCTCGAACAAAGCATTCAGCTCCTCGTCGGTCAAACTGGTAAAGTTTTGGTCGGAACCGAGAATCGCACCGGCCGCTTCCCGTCGAGCAAGAGACCAGTCCGAATCACGACCGCCCCGCAACAGAGATGCAGGTGATTCGGGTCGCGACACGTCGCCAACGTCTGATGAGGAGACTTTGCTGCTGATGGACATGTCATGGCCCGGTCGAGGAGACGGTGTCCGTTCCAGGGCCTGCAGTTGGCTGGCTGTGATGGATTGCCGCAGTAAGCTTGTGGACGGTCCCTCTGCTCTCTCAGCCCGGGCTTCGAGGGGGTGGTTGAATCGAAAGATGTGAAAGTCGCCCAGGATGACGCGGTATCCAGAATGAAGTTGCTTGGGCTCCGTGATGCGCTTGCCGTTGACCATGACGGAGGCGCCCTCGCTCGGTACAACGACGACCGTGCCGTCAGCAGAGTTGTTCTCAAACCTGCAGTGGTTGTGAAGGATCCTCGTCCCGTTGAGACGGATGTTGGCCTGGTGATCGGCATTGGTGTCGACGTTGCCGACGGTCGTGGTGCCCGGCTTGAGGTTGTAGACGAGACATTCGGCGAGAAGGGGATCGTCGGATAGGTTGACCAGATGGGGCATCTTCTTGGGCGTGCTCAGACCGATGAAGCCCTTTTCAATGCTGATGCCGAGCTCTTCGAGAGCGGCTTCTCGCTCCTTGTGAATCTCTTCCGTCTTTTGCAGTTTCTGCTCCCACGTTTGGTTCAAGTCGGAAAGCAGCTTCTCGCTCTGGTTGAGCTGCTCCGCAATGTCGGCCTTGGACACCTTCTTGACGGTGCCGTCCGACGTGGTAATGGTGACAATCTGCTTCTCCAGAGGCGTGCCTTCGGCGTAGACCTCTTCGCCGGGGACGGGCGTGCTGCCTGGCGCGACGATGCCACCGCCCAGCTTGCTTCGCAGGACGGCCAGCTCCTCCTTTAACTCCCGAATCATGCGCGCATTGGCGTCTTCATTGACCACGGCATGGTTCTTGATTCTCTTGGCCGAGTCGGCGTACCGCAGAGTGCTGAGTGTTTCGTCATAGTTGATGTCGGCAGGGCTAATTGCTGCAATCATGGCCGTCATGCTGTTGCCGCCCAACGAGTCCTTTAGGAGCCAGGTGAGGACACTATCACGGTACGGCACCTGTGTCGCGCCCTTCTTCTTCTTGCCCGTGGACAAGTCGGCTAATGCAGCAATGACGCGGCCAAGAGTGGACAGCGACCGATTGATCTCAGCGCCTTCCTTCAACCGCGCGCCCGTGGCTCCCGTCGACGTGGCGCGTTCGGAGCCTGCCAAGTCCACCAGGCTTATCTTGGCCACTTTTTCCATCTCCATCTTGGTCTCGGCGTCGTACTTTTTCTGGGTCAGCATCAGGGTGAAGACGGCATGACTTCGACTCGATGTTTCGTTCATGTTAGTGGCAGCCACGGTTCTGGCCTTGTTGCCCTCGTCCATGAGGTTTTCTATTTCTTGGAAACTGCCCACCACCAGTTTGGCAAGATCCTCGACATAGGGCCCAGTGGACGGATGTTCTCGAACTTTTAAGTTGCCCTTGGTGGTTGGGTTGAGCAAGTCGCGAACGCGTTCGTTGTAGATTTCGAGGTAGGATACTTCGACGGTACATTTGGTGGTCTTATCTTGTTGGATGGCATTGATTCGGTTGAACATTTCTTGACAAATGTTGGGGGTGATGCCGACTTCGTTCCCGTAGCCCATCATCGAGTACGACTTTCCCGAGCCCGTTTGACCATAGGCAAAGATACAGTTGTTGTACCCCTGAAAAGCATTGTCAAGAAGAGGCGCGCCCAGATCGTCGAAAAGATTGGACTGGCCGGCGTAATTCGAGTCGTCCTTGTTGAAGGACCAATACGATCGATCAAAGGCAAATGTTTTCGCTCCAGCGTCCTTTGCACCCTTGCCGCCATGTCCATCTGGGCTGATGAGAACGGTCTGGTTCTCCTTCATTTCCACGATGCATTTTGATCCACGATCGATTTCTGGAAAGCCAGTCAGAAATATGTTGCCTTTTTGACAAACAGGGCCAGCCACTACTCACCTCTGCTATTAAACGGACGCACTCGCACCACCACCTTGATATTTCCACCGCCTGCGGGCGCCATGGTAGCAACCTTTGCTGTGCGGGGACCTCAATTGGTCCCCTTCCCCCCTCCCCTTTTCAAGGCTAGACGTCTTGACTAGAAAGCACGCCGGACACTTTTATCTTCTCGCCGCTCTGGAGAAAGTCTGGGAGAATTGAATTCTGGGATTTCGATTTTTTTTTTCAGCACTGATGAATTCCAGGGGTGCGTGAATAATATCGTCGTCGCTTCCCCCCAAGAGAGCCTCGTCAATCATCAAACAGAACGGACCATGCTCGAGTTCATGTACGATGCTATATTGAGTGAGCACAGAGTGGGTGGCAGCCCGGTACATGCGCCGATGTGCAGTAACCCGAGAACAATGACGGCACAAGATTCAATGTACTATGAGTATTCGTGTCTTCGATGGGATCGAGGGAAGTAAAAAATAGGGGTTCGCGGCTCGGTCGCAAATGCGTGCAAAGCTGCTGCAAGATGTTACACTCGGGGCGTGCGTCGGAGCAGGGCGGAGGGGAGATGTCGTATATCAGGAAAAAAATAGAAAGAGAAAAAAAAAGCTCGTAAATTCGTGTCGTGAATGCGCTGCAGGAATATCCTGGCTTGTCGACGAGTCGGCCGCGTCGTCTCAACAGAAGAAGGTTGAGAGAGCAAAACGCAGTGTGGTCGCGCGGGATGTTGTTGTGCTAGCGCTTTGGGAGCCGTCCAAGCTCTCGATTCAGGTTGGGGGGGTACTACAACTGTGAGTTGGGTAGACATGATTGGCAGCCGCAAACGCACTAGGTGTTGACGAAGCAGGAGCGTTCACGTGCGTTTGTGTTGGGTGTGCGAACTGCAGAAGCAGGTACCAGCGGGGCGGTTCTTGCAGGAGGGAGCGAGAGGGTGCATTTGACAGAGAGGATATGCATTGGATGGCTGGTGAAATCAATGTTTTTTTTTTTGTTTTTTTTTGTCTCTTTTCAAATTTCCCGAATCGACTGCACAGTAACAAAATCAACGCCCACATGCTTGAATATCCTCGGCTTCGACACACACGTCAATCCAGAGCCATGGCCTCTTCTACCGCCCTCTCATACTCGCCCACATCCAGCGGCCCCGTCGACCACATCATCAACGCCTGGACGTGACTGTCCTCTACATAACCAATCACGTTGACCCACTCGCCTACGTCCGTCAAGCCTGGCTTCATCGTCTCCAGAACCAAGCGCAGGTCCACGGCGACCAAGACGTTTGCGCCCCTCGGGTACACATGTCCGAGGTGCACCATCGCCGTCTGAGTGTCGTACGAAGTGACGCTTTTGACCAAACGCAAAAGAAAAGGGGTATACCCGGAGGAGAAAAGCATTAGACCTTCCGCTCCTTCAGCAAATCACGTCTGTAGAGCAGCTTACCACCCTAGGAACCGCACCTTGACGCCCGGCTTTTGCGCGGGCACCTGCGAGAGAAAACAGAGCTTCGAGGGCGGAGGGCCACGAGACATGGCGGCTTGTCTTGTGTGTGGGTGTGGCGCGTGCGGCGGGTGTCGGCACGTTTGACGGACTAGACGTCCAAGTCGCAGGCCATGCTGTGTTGATTGCTTGTGGAGGACTGCGTGTGGAGGACTGCTTGTGGAGGACTGCTTGTGGAGGACTCTAGATGTTTGTCGTATCAAGGCAGAATAGAAGAACTGGGCATTGACTCGGGTCACGCGGCGCGCAGGCATGTCTCAATCCAGAGCAGCGCCACACGCTCTCTCGTGTGCATCCAACCCCCCCCCCCCCCCTTTTCCCGCCAGTCTCCGCAATCGCCATCCCCATTCCTTGACCACAATCAACCACGGCCACAATACAAAATGTCCTCGGATTCACACCCTCAATTTGTCTACAAAATCGTTCCCTCGGCTCAGCCTTCCGTTCTCCCCGAGCACTTGCCGCTCTCACCACTCGACCAGCAGGATGGCTTCATCCATCTGAGCACGGGCCAACAAGTAAATGCAACCATGTGCCCAAGACGTATATTTGATCTATTGCGTGATCTATCGCTCACTGACTGCCCTCATCTCACAGGTGCCGCTGACGTGCGATGCCTTCTTCGGTACCACGTCCACGCTGTGGCTCTTGAAGTTGGAACTACTGGGCCGCGTGGCAGATCTTACCAAGTGGGAGGGTGGCTTCCCGCATCTGTACGGCCCGCTCGGCCGAGACGACGTCTTGGCTGTGGAGAGATTTGAGAGAGGCGAGAGTCAGACGTGGGCAGATGCGATGAGTGGTTCGAAATGGCTGGAATGACTGGAATGACTTCAGACGGTTTCTTCTCATTTGACGACATGTCGATGGCATTCAAGTAGGGACGAAACTCGTCTGGTCCCGAATCTGGCTCATGTACAGTTTTGCCTCGAGTATCAAAATCGCAACCCATGTCTAAATGCCCAAGTCCTTCTCCACCATTCCCCGACAAATTGGATGATAAAAGTCCTTGTTCTTGGCAAACGTCTCTAAAGCCAGTGCCCGATTCACCTTGTTGAGACCGCGGAACAGAGGACGCACGAATTTCATGCGGCCCACCGACCCGAGCAGCTCGGCCACGCCGTATACGCACGTCGGATCCTTGGCGTCCAGAGCAATGCGGTAGTATGACGACTTGAGCTCGACGTTTTTGGACGAGATGAAGTCGTATGTCTTGCCTAGAAGCTGGGCGCGCTCGGCAGACAGAGTTCCGGATTCTTGCACCTTGTCGAGAAAGGCAATCTTTTGGTTGGCCGTGAAGGACTCGACGTCCTGGGGAGCAGGCTCAAATGACTGTCATTTGAGAGTAAGTGCTTGAACGGGTCCACTGTTTCTATTACAGGTCATGTTCAAAGACGTACCAAATCTCTCCATTTAGATGCCAACTCGTAGCAGGCTGCCACCATGCTGGTATCAAAGTCGGGCTTGGGTGGCAGGCCAGGTGTGTAGAGACGACCCTCCCAGTCAATCGTGGCAATCTTTTGCTTGATTGACTCATCGCCTAGGCCATTAAAGTAGTCGAGAAACGTGTCTCTAAACTCAAAGGAGTCGAGCGACTTGCCGGACCACTTGGCAAAGTAATGAGGGATGAACTTGTCAAAGGCTTCGCGGCCCACCAATCTGTCGAGGTAGTACAGGAAGTGAAAGCCTTTCTCATAGGCCACGATGCTGTAGACGTCTTCGGGGTCAACATTTTTGTGGCTAATTATGAGTTTGGTGTATTCATGGTCCTTGCCAAATAGCTCGATGGCGTCCTCTATAAGCAGTTTTTTAGCGATGGCCTCTTTTTTTTTTCCTTCTCTGCTACTCCTTCTTTCCGGGCATGCATCAACTCACCAAGGCCTTTCCAACCAATAATGGAGGAAAAGTCAAATTCGGCCTCACCGTGAATGGCAGCCTGAATTCTTCGCTCCAGATACACAGTCCAGCCCTCATTTAACCAGCTGAGAAGGATCCTTATATTAGTCCACAAGGGAAAGGACAAAAAATAAAGACGCAAGGCTCAAGAGACAGTTACTCACAAGTGCTCCCAGCTTGCGTTGGAGACCAGGTTGCCGCTCCAGCTGTGACTCAACTCATGCGCAATGACGTCCACGTTTTGTCGGTCACCACTGATGATGGTTGGCGTGGCAAAGGTGTATATCGGGTTCTCCATGCCTGCATATATCTTGCTTAATATATATTTTCTGGCGCTCCACACGAAGTAAAAGCAAAACATATGAACAAAGAGAAACTCACCTCCATAAGGAAAACTGGGAGGAAGGACCAGCACGTTGTACTCGCCCCACCGGTACGGAAAGATGAGCTTTTCAGCAACATCCATAAACTTGTCCATGTCCCGCTCAAGTTCCCACTTGCAGTCGTCTAGCTCGTTGGGGCCAGTGACGACGACGGATCTGGCACCAATCTTGGCAGCGACTATGTCACCCGAAGCCACCGCGAACAGGTACGTCGGAATAGGAACCTTTTGCTCAAACGCGTACGTCTTCTCGACGCCCACGCAGGGAGTGTGATCTCCGACAGGAACGCCACTGGCCACAACGGGCAAAGACGAAGTCATCTTGAAGGAAAAAGTGGACTTGACATCCGGGGTATCCTGACAGGGAAAGATGGCGCGCGCGTTGATGGCCTGGCATTGCGAGAACATGTACGGGTGCTTCTTGTTGGAGGTTTGGGCCGGGGTCAGCCATTGCAGAGCCGTGCACTTGGCCGTCGTTTGCAGATCAATGGCTACATGGACAATGTCGCCCTTGGCAGCACCGTCGGGGACAGAAACGTGGAGGGGGGCGCCGAACGGGTTGGTGTGAGGCTTGAGCTCCCACTTGGATTCGGCAGAGTTGACATGGACACGCTTGACGTCGAGGAAGCGGGTGTCGAGGATGACTTCTTTGCTCTCCTTGTCGGTCTGACTTTCCAGCTGCAGGGTGGCCGTGCCCTTGAGCAGCTTCTGGTCAAAATCCAGCTTGAAATCGACGGTGGTGTGCTTGGTACGCCATGCCGAGTAGTTGGACAGGGTGGTGGGATCACGGTTGGCCATGGTCGTGTGGCAGTGGCTGTGGTTGTGGCTGTGTGCGTTGACGGTGGCGAGGCCACGACGATGACCAGAGGCGGCGGGGAGTGAGTATCTGCCAAGAGAAAGAAGGCCGGTAGGTCTCTTGAGGATGGAGAGCCACGACATGAATCTGACAGATGCGCTCTGGGTGCTGCTGACTTGTCGCTGCCAGTCGCGCGATTGACGATGACGATGGTTGATCGGCAGGCATCGAGGTCTGGTCTGTCTGATCTGACGTCCCGTTCCCGAGCCAGTCGACCAATCACGTGCGGCTGCCCCGCGTCTTCATTTACCCGCCCACCATGTTGGAGAGTTTGTGGAACTTGGGAGAGAGCATGATTCTATCGGATCGTCTGGAGGATGCTATTACTACAGGATCCATATAGCAAAGCGCTCTCAGGGCTGTTTGTTTGAGATGTGAGAGCCAGAGGCGAAACCAATGGCTGAGACGTCTGCAGTCGTAGAGTTGACGCAATCTTGAGCAAAACAGGTACGCCAGATTACTCGATGAACCATGCATACAACTGTATGTTTGTATGTGCATGTACATCCAGGCTCTGATCCACGAAACCGCACAAAGCTTGTGCTTGACATTGTCCGGTATGAGTTACATGTGGGCCACTATGGGACGCTGACTTTAGACCGTCCGGGGAGCCTAGTGAGAGCTCTTTTCCGCTGCCTTCTTCGTTCGCTGCCTCTACTTCACAGCCTCTTCCGATGGATAGAAACTTTGTGCTACGTTCCCGGAGAATCCTTCTACTTCAAGGAGGGATCCCGCGAAACAGAGGCAGGAATTCCCATGAACTTACACACATACATACACATGACCACATAATTGTGGTTTGCATTGCATTATCTCAAACTTGCGACCTCGCTTTATCATTCTTTTCAAGCATAAAGTTTTGGATCAGACACGAACGGCAGCAAGATTCGCACAGAAAAAAGTACGCAAAGTCCGCCTCGTCAATGATTTACACTTCTACATGAGGTGAAAGCCGGGGGGCGGGGTCAAGCTCATGAGACAATTTACTGAAAATAGACAGGGGTCTAGGATACATGTAGAACAATATACAAAGGGTGTATTGTACAAAAGGATGTCGTGCCCAGATAAAAAGTGAAGAAGAAAGAGCCCGCACCAAACTCTTCCACCGGGCTCATTCTTCCCGTCTACCATTTCGTCAGCAGAAAAGACTCTTTTCGTTCCTGCCACGCCATCATGCGATTCCTCCTCGTCCTCTCGGTCCTCGCAGGCCTTGCCCTCGCAGAATTCAAGGAGAACGGCAACGATAACGACTTGCGCCCAGCGGAGTCATTTCACGAGCCGGTCAATCCTGATGACGAATTTCAGCACACGAGAATGGGTAGATGCTGTAGATGCTGTATACCAGTTGGCGGTCACGTTTGCGTGAGTGATGTGTCGTGGTGGATAGAAAAAAAAAAAAAAAAAAAAAAAAAAAAAAAAAGAGGGAGGGGAATAATAGTGCACTTGTCGACGAAGCTAACGAGATATTTAGAAGTGCGCTAACACCAGCGTATGTCGCTCGATCTGGTGCTTGATGCTGGCTGTTCAATTCCTTTACTAACCATGCTCGCAGATGCCATGCTGTCCCCCACCAAGAAAGTAAAAGTCAATGGTAAAGGCCTCTGGTATTCGCTGCCGACGAGGGTTTCAGTAGTCGCCCCTCTGCGAGAGATGCGGATGGTGCTTCGCTCCGTGTCAGCTTATTCTTAACCAAGACGGTAGCTTAGAGAATTTGACTTTGTTCTACTTGCGTGTTTGCTGAGGCCTGTTGAGTGATGTGATGTTAGACATGCCGCTTAGCTTCGGGAAGGGGTGGCACTTTTTTTTTTTTTTTTTTTTGCCAAATGAATTCGAAGGTATCATGTGCCGTCATCATCATGAACACTGAACACCGAAATACAAACAGGCTTTGTCCAGGAACGGCTTTTTTGGGAGAAAGGCGTGTGATGAATACATACAAACAAAAACTCGTCCTTATGACTGCCATTCAGGCATGGCCGAAAACTCCTGCAAAAAAAAAGTACAGTCCGCATAACCTCCGGGCGGTTCGAGAATCGTGTGCAAAAGAACAAAACGTCTTCCTGCATGGGCTTGTAGATGGAGAGCGATGCGTCGATTTGCGTGTTGAATGACGGCAGGTCGTTTTGCATACAAGCCCAGACAGCCGTTGCACTTGGGACAGACGCGACGGGTAAACGGCGCGGCTGCAGGCGTCGTTGAATGACTTTACACTTGTACATGCATACATTGAGCATAGTTGGCCGGCGCCCGGACGCAGAGAGAGGTTCAGGCACTTGCTGGTCCGTGCTTCTGGGCGGCCGCTCGATCAAGACGGATCTCGGCTTGGCACCCGCTTATTGGTTCCAGGGGCCCAGGGCCCAGGGCCCAGGTCCCAGGCACGAACTTGTCTGGCGAGGGCGAGAGCGGGATTCGTGCTTGCATGTCCCGTCTCGCCGGCACCTGGCACTTGGAAGCGACTGGCCGACGGGCGGGCAAGGTGGGGCTGCGGCGCGGAGGCGTCGGGAACATGCACTGCTGAGTGTCGCAGAAGGGCGCCCCGGCCGATGTTTCCAGATTCGGACCAACACTCGTTGCACTCGTTGCACTCGTTTCATCCTCCGACCGTCTGAGGCTACCTTGTCCCTTGCCGCTGCAGCGAGAAGGCCACCAAGATGCAAATGCAAACGAGGGCAGTTGCGACGATGCGGCCCCATCACGTGATGGCCGAGCAGCCGCAACGACTCCTGGACTGTGTAACTCGGGCCACGTAGGTACGTACGTACGTGCGTATGTGTTTGCACGACATGAACACGCACGCACTGCATGCCCACGCGTAGCACAGCGCCACCGAACCTTCCAGACCGACCACGACTTTCGTCCGGCGGCAGCCATGAGCGTCGTGCCCTCTTCGTTCTGGGCGTGGCGACGCGCTGTGCTCCGGCCGCGCCGTGCGACCCGCGCGCTCTACATGGCCGTCCTGACCGCCGCCGTCCTGTTCCTCTTTGCTCGCCGCCTGCCGCCGTCGTCGTCGCCGCCGCCGCCGCCCGGGCGAGAAATCGACGCGCTGCGGCGCCTCATCAACGGCGCCGGCCACGATGCCCTGCCGGCCGTCGCCGCCAACAAGAGCAGTTTCGACTGGGCGGCGGTTCCCATGGCGTACCTGCCGCCCGCTGCCGTCTCCCCGCTGCCGCCGCCGCCCCCGGAGCCGCGTCTCCCCCCGGTGCAGCATGACTTCGCGCGAGAGTCGTCGTCCCAGTCCGCCCTGCGCCACGAGCGTCGCGACCACGTCCGCCGCGTCTTCGTCGACGACTGGCAGAACTACCGCACGTACGCCTGGCGGCGCGACGCGCTCAACCCCATCTCCGCCACCGCCAAGGACCAGTTCTCGGGCTGGGCAGCCACGCTGGTCGACTCGCTCGACACCCTCTGGCTCATGGGCCTGCGGGACGAGTTCCGCGAGGCCGTCGCCGCCGTCGCCGCCATCGACTTTGGCGTCACGACGCACAGCAGCGTCAACATCTTTGAAACCAACATCCGCTATCTCGGTGGCTTGTTGGCCGCCTACGACCTGAGCGGCTCCGACGTCTTGCTGGCCAAGGCCGTGGAGCTTGGCAATCTCATCTACGCCGGCTTCAACACGCCCAACCAGATGCCCGTCGACTTCATCCACTTTGAGACCGCCAAGCTCGGGACCGGGCTCGAGGTCGAGAGCTCCGTCGTGTCCGCCTCGCCCGGGACCCTCTCCCTCGAGATGACGCGCCTCTCCCAAGTCACCGGCGACCCCAAGTACTATGACGCCACCGCCCGCGTCATGCGTGTCTTTCACGACCAGCAGAACAAGACGAAGCTCCCCGGCCTGTGGCCCATTCGCGTGTCCATGCGAAGGCGTGATGTCGCCAGTGGCAGCGCCTTTAGCCTCGGCGGCGGCGCCGACTCTCTGTTCGAGTACCTGCCCAAGATGCACGCCCTGCTCGGTGGCCAAGACGCCATGTACGAGACCATGACCACGGATTTCATAAAGGCTGCGACCGCCCACCTGCTTTTCCGCCCCATGGTGCCTGGCGAACAAGACATTCTCATCGCCGGCAACGTGGACGTCAATAGTGATGGGGATGCGCTGCTCGATCCGGAGAGCAGCCATCTTGCATGCTTCATAGGCGGCACCATAGCCCTTGCCGGTCGACTCCTGGGCCAGCCCGAGCATGTCGACGTCGGAGCCAAGCTTGCCAAGGGCTGTGCCTATGCCTACACCTCTTTCCCCAGCGGAGTGATGCCCGAGACGTACAAGATGGTGCCATGTGAGCCGCGCACCGCATCTACATGCCCTTGGAACGAGACCAGGTGGTTGGACCAACGGACCGGGTCCGAGGTACCCAAAGGTTTCATCTCGGCAAGAGATCCCCGCTATCTGCTCCGTCCCGAGGCCATTGAGAGTATCTTCATCCTATACCGCATAACAGGTGAGCAGGAGTATCAGGAAACAGCCTGGGACATGTTCCAGGCCGTGGAAAAGGCCACGCGGGCCAAGTTTGGACATGCCGCGCTTCGTGACGTCACGACCGTCTTTGACGAGACCACCAAGGAGGACAACCAAGAAGACTACATGGAGGTATGTACTTTTTTATCTTTCTGTCCGAGTATCTCCTGGCTATTTTTTATTTCTTCTTTCTATTTTTATTTTATTTCTTTTTTTAAAAAAAAAAAATATGGGGACTTCCCCCCTTTGGCTGACCACAAAAAACAAAAATAAATAAAAACAAAAATAACCCCTTTGATCTACAGAGCTTCTGGCTGGCAGAAACACTCAAATACTACTACCTGATCTTCTCGCCCCCGGATCTGATTGACCTTGATGAGTTTGTGCTCAACACGGAGGCGCATCCCTTCCGCCGACCGAGGTAGCGGACTTGGGGGTCCTGTCCGAAAACGTGCGTCCGCGTTTCGCCTGAGTAGACGGCTTCGACTTGGAGGGGGAAAGAGAATATAGATGAGAAAGAAGGAGGAGAAATAAAAAGGCTTCTAATCATGAGCAGGCATACAACATGTGAAACTTGTGCTTTTGTCCAACACGCAACATAACAGCATCGTCCCCCCCCCCCCCCCAGCGTCGTGAAATTGCCCAAGAGTCCGACCATCGATTTCGGCTCACGTCATTTCATAGATTTGCAATGCATCAAAAAAGCGGAGGATACATCATACGCAAGATGTCAAGGTCACCAAGCAGTCTTTTAATACTATAGATAAAAGAAGTATAATTCTTGGCGGTACGACTTCACTAGAGCTCAGAATATCCGGGGTTATCCAGCACACGTCCTCCACGCCAGTTGTGAGAATCAATTTCCTGCCGTTCCAGATCTGTCCAGTTTCATCTAAGAGTCGTGGAATATGTCGGCTTCCGTCTTTTGGCCGCGACAACAATGGCTCCTTGATTGGATCCGAGCGGCGTCATAGTGCTCGCCAATCTGCGACCTGGCAGTGACACGACGATCCAAGGACGGGAGCATCAGGTTCAAGCCAGGCATTTGGACATGCCTGAGTCCAATGTGGCCAGAGTCAGCTGAAGCAATCCAGTATTTTCCATTGTCGACGAGTGAGTGCCTGCTATGGCAGCCTAGATCCTTTTGTTCCCGTGCTGGTAGTGCTATCCAAGTGGGACAAACGTTTTCATTTCTCATTCCCATGTCCCGCGTCAAGGCGCGTATGAGATAAAAAAAAAATATCCACAAATCTGGTCACTATTTCTTGCGGCGTGCTTTACTTTTGGATGTGTTCTGCTCCTTGGCTCCCAGTGCCTGTGCCACAGCCTCAAGAGCTTGACGATCCGCGCCACAGACCTTATAAACCCGCCCATCGTCACTACGATTGACAGACTCACGGTCTTGCAGGCCCTCGACTTCCACGCCCCGGGGCACACCCTTTTCGAATATCATAAAGGTCGGCATAGAAGAGACGCTGTACCGCTTGGCAACATTTTTCACGTGGTCAACATTGACTTTGGCAAAAGCAATGTGTCCGCGTCGTGAGTATGTGTCAGCCAACTTGGAGAATACCGGAGCAATGGTACGACACGGCGGGCACCAGTCCGCGTAAAAGTCCACGACGACATAAGTGCACGAGGACAACAAGGCGTCCAACTCGCCCGCCACCTTGATCTTATACACTTTTTGTGACAACTCCGGTATTGGCGAGCGGTTCGAAAATAACGCCTTGATTCCCTTTTTTTTTACGCATTAGTAAAGAAAAAGAGGGGGGGGGCTCCAATGGTCGAAATCGAAGATGTAAGATGCAGGAACTCTGTTAAATTCATTTCGCAGCAAAACGCCATCGCCGCTAAGCATCCATGTTGTGCGCGATAACATGAACAAGACAAGGGTGAAAATATGGAAACGAGGCTCATTGAACACTTACTGGTCCAATTATGAACAAAGCCAGGACGGCCAGAAGGATCATATCGAGGGTTTCCATCCTGATTCTGATCTGCGCAACGTCGACCGATGCGATACAAGGAAATCGTTGATGTCTCCATGCACAGGATCCCACCAATCCCACCAACGCGGATAGGAGACTCTGGAAAGTCACGTGGCATGGCATGCAGGCTCTTTGTGGGGCCCGGCAAATGGCCGTTTCCCAGCAGCAAACAATGACTTTCTCCCCCTCTCTTCCTAGACGACGGCCGATTGTCGTCCATCCATGTTGCATGTGCTTGGTTGATCTGGGCAGTCCCCTGAGAGGCTATGACGAGATCACAAAAGACGGACTCTCTGTCGACTCTCCCAGAACTGCTCCCCGGACGGCAATCAGAGCTCGTCTTTCAGAGGACGGATCTGAAGACTAATGTCTGATGAAGACTCGACGAGACGTCTCCTGACGCTGGTCATTACGACCTCACCCACCCTGTCCGCGCCATCTACCGGGCTGCTCTCTTCGCTACTGAATTCCATCAGAGTCCACTGTGCTCTTTTGTTCAAGTGCAACGTGATCGTAGTATTTGATGCCTGGGAGCAGATCACGACCCAACCTCGTCTGAAAAAGGGGCAGGTCACGCAAAAAGGCGCGGAAGACTACGTTGTCTACAAGGAGAATGTGAAGAAACTCTTTCTGGAGCAGTACCTTGAGAGTGCATTGGTCGACACCACGCTGATAACGAGTACTGGCGAGGCCGAGTATGGCTCTCCTGGCAGCAACACCATCAAACCAGTCGTCTTCACCACTTCATCCACCGACTGCCATCAAGTCACATTTATAGAAGCCGTCGACCAGCGCCTGGGGTTTGGTCTTGCCGTCCGCACGGCACTGCGCATGGTACAGACGCCTTATACTTGGGTTCATCAACACGACTGGGCACTAATATACGACATCCCCATTGTATCTCTGCTTGCCGTCATGCGTCGCTCCGAGTCGAGCTCCTCGGAGCCCGCCGTCAAGTATATCTGCCTCCCCTCAGGGCGTCGGGCATCCTACGCCATCTCCGATCAAGTCATGCGCTTCCCAGAGTTACGCAAACTCGCCAACGCTTTGACGGGGGACTTTGCCGTGACGGCGGGTGACGGGTCTGCCGTGGTTCCGTTGACACCCATGTTCTTTTGGCATGACAAACCGCACATTGTCTCGACCTCACATTACCTTGGATGTGTCTTCCCAACTCAACTCGCCATGATGCGTGGCGCCTTCATAGAAGATACCATTGGGCAAAAGGCAAGGGAGCAAATGAAGGCGGGCGAGTGGGCCAAGTGGGCAACCTGGCAGTTCAATCCTGACGAGGGCAGGCAGCCATGTCTCAAGCATTTACACGGGAGGACCTGGAGGGGCGCTGATGAGGAGGCAAGAGTCAAGGAGGCAAGATATGAGCGGAACGCCGCTGCCATGCGTCCGGTTATGGATGGATGCGCTCAAGGAAGCGACCGTCATCAGTAGCGACCTACCAGCTTTCTAGGACAGAGGGTAGATAGGGAGATGCGCACAGAGAGACACCTGTCGGGCCCTTCTCGGTGGAAGACCAATATCATGAATTCAAAGCGGCGATCCAAAGTCCTCCCATTCCACTTTGTCGAGGCGCATAATTGGACGCCAGCGGTGATATTGTCTCCAAGACGAAAACAAAATTTGCTGGTTAGTCTGGTGGAAGAAGGCGGGGGGGAAGGCGTTGATTTACTCTTTTTTTTTTTTTTGAAATCGTGGATGCTGTGTTATACTATTCGTGTTGGACTTTCAATCGCAGTCTTTGCTGTACAAAATTGTGTTCACTCGGTAAGGCTGATCGGTCTCATTTTTGGTGCAGAGGGAATACCGTTTTGAGTTTGTAGAGAAGCATAATGTGACGTCCGATACGCTTGTCAACGCACTAACACGATAACAAGAATATATATATTAGATTTACTTGACTAGCTAACACATACGACCATAGGTGGTAGAAAGCTCGGGATCCCGTCCGCTCTCCCATAGATAAGCTACCAACCGGCAGATTAGTAGTTGGGTCGGTGACGACCAGCGAACACCGGCTGTTGTATGTTTTTTTTTTCATGTTTTGGCCGGATCTGAAACAAGTTCTGCCATTAACGTCTGAACACCCGATTGTGCCTCTATTTAAATCGTACAAAACTGTTCAAAACTCCGATTTGGACTGTCATGAAATGTTTCGAATGGGACTTACTGTTTGGGAACTATTAAATGGCACCCACGTTTTGATAATGTGGCACCTATATTATGGCTTAGCTATGGCAAAGACAGTAATACTGGTAAACCTCTAGTAAAACCTTCTTTACTGCATTTTTCGCTGTGTTTTTTGCTATTTTTTTGCTTCATTTTTCGCTGTGTTTTTCGCTATGTTTTGGGACCAATACCGGTCGGGTCGCCTATCTAGCCACAACATGGGTGCCGCGTTATCAAAACGTGGGTGCCATTTAACATGTCCCTACTATTCTGTGTCCCTACCCACCTAGGAGGTGCGAGGGGATTTTTCACGACCCGAGACTTGCAACGAACCACGAGGGATATGTTTTGAGCAAGTATAATGCCGAATACACTCCTTTGGTGACTTAAAAAAATAGCTATCTGTATTGCGGCGTCCATGTAGCATCTTGCCGTTGCCAAGATATGGTGATACATTATTGCTGTGCAGAGCATGTGAACTACCCTGTACTCAATTCAGGCTCCGGAGAGCTCCCGACCTGGAAAGCTCCTCATCCATCAGCACATCAGCACACAAGTTCACACCAGCTCGTATCTCCACATGGAAGGAGCTGAGTTGTGTGGGCCAGACATCGAGAGTTGACGACGTGGCAAGTGGTAGGTGGCGTTGGTGATACATTTCTAGGAAGACTGTGTAGTACATTTCCGGGCTTTCGATTTTTACATCCGCCTGAAGGGAAACATTGTGTCTACAGTCAATCCCGGTCAACAGCCAATCGTTTGAAGGAGCGAGCTGGGTCAGGGCTGCCGATTATCCGCCCAGGAACTTCATCGTCGGTAGCAGAGCGGAGGTTCCGGCCGGGGCGGCCTCCACATGGCCGCGCCACCCCCGAAATAGCCATCTGACAGTACAGCGATTCATGATGGCACTCATCGGAGGGTTCGTCGCGAGAACATGGGCCTCGTCACGTCACATGACCCACAGTCCCTCGACAAGGTCGTGTCATTTTCGTGGGCCGCAAGGATTTGCGCTCCGCGACGTCACCGGTCGTCTGAGGAACGATTTTACTGCCTATCATGGCATGATAGGGTGACTATCCTGGCACCTCCGAGCTCTTGTCTCTTATTTGACACGTGAAACTAGATGGCACAGCTGTCGAGTCTGTATATATGTACTGTACATGATCGGTCAGGCTAACTTCGAAAGGCAAGAAGTCTGCGGACAATCTTTCTTGCGAGTGCTAGTGTGGCGATGACCGTTTTGAGAGGCAGAGGAAATACCTTCGCATTCATGAAGCCTAAAAGGAGACATACTAGGTTTATATCATGTACCACCAATCGGACGAGCTGAAAGAATCTCGTCCGCACAGTCCGCTGGGTGGAATATACTGGGTGTCTGAGTGTCCATGCGTGGCGCCGTGTGTAGATTCTGCTACAAGTCACCCGATGCAGCGCGAAAAGGCACGCTCTTTTTGTACATCGCGGTGCCAAATCACTCGAGTCTAGCCTACCTGGTCAGGAGAGACGAAATGACTCGACGCCAGTATTCCGTACCTCACTCCAGCAAAAGGAGCCGCGGTAGAGCTTTGCTAGCATTAAAGTTCTCGAGAGCATCACTCGCGGTCGGCCCCACTTACCGACCCGGCTTCAAGCAGGATTTTGGATGGTCTAGTCTATCATATTGATTGATAGATTGACTGATGTTGCCAGGAGCTCGTATTTGTGCTGTCTAGGCTAGCCATATTCACTGCTGCGCTATGGGCCTCTCTCAGACACTGGTGGCGTGCGCTTGGATTGAAGCAGTTCGCCTCATCGATCCAAGGAATTAGCCGTTCCGTAGTGTCATGGCGCGGAGCGATTTTTGATGGTGTTCGCTGTTCTTGGTAACAACACTGGAGAAGGAGGTGAAGGGCGGCGGGGGGAGGCAAAGCTCAATGAGCAAGAGAATACCATAGCCCTACCAAACAATTTTCGTGATAATTTGTTCCGAACAGGCTACTCACTCGGCTGCTTATATGGATTCATCTATATGTCTATTGTGTGACATAAACAGGAGCGTCATCCGCCGTTCGTGGTCTAAAGACGAAAATTGTCACCAATTGACCGAGGCAACACTGTTTTCAATCCTTTGTTGAAGCGACTTCTGCTCAGACCTCTGGCAGTACGACTGTCTGGCAACTGGAATGTTTCGAGTTCAAGACTTGCAAATCTTGGAGATTCGTTCGGTTCGTTTGCTAACCTACGCGGTGTGCGTATGACAACTGAAATGTATACCCAGGCTTCAGTGATAGACGCTTGGTTGCAAAACATGGAGCGAAACAGAGAGGGAAACAGGGAGCAGTTGAAAGATGTTTCTTTTGATCCCCGTGATTGTTCTGCAGGGCTCCAAGATGTTTTAGGCAGGCCGATCCTGGGTAATACTCTCATTAGGCGAACTTTTCCCTCGCAAGAACTGCTATCGGTCTATCGGGATCTGGAGAAAAAGAAACAAGTTTCAAATCCGTGAACTGCGAATTTCCGCAAAGTCATGCGCAGTGCTATCAGTGCGGGCCGTACGGATCCTGAATTCCATATCCTTAATTTTCACAACCGACAGAGGCTGGAGCAACGAAGGTCCGCTGCTATCTTGAACGTGGGCTTTTAGTTTTGAGTCTGGCCTGAGATGAAGTTATCGGACGACACGGCCCGCGTCTCAGAGCCATGGCAGAAACGGCTTCTTCTGTCGTTTTGCTGCTCTAGGCTGGAGTCTACCGGACCAGCGGCATCAGCGTTTATTGATGAGAAGTGACAGAAAAGGAATGTAGGCGATGACACGGGTTCAACACGCGCGTGAAACGATTTCCACCTTGCCCGCACATCGCACATCGCACATCGCCCCTCGTCCACTCAGTTCCTCCAGCATTCGATAATGGTGCACTGGCCGCCTGTCATTCTTGTCCATCCAATCTTCTACCAGCCTGCTAGTAGGCCGGGTAGTTCAAGCCACAGCCATTCTGCGCGGCCGTTTGATGCGGTGCACCGACATTGGCGATAGCGAAGGATCAACGGATGGACCAAAAGCAGTATGGCTGCTATGCCATGTGCATAAACAACGGGAGGGCCATGTTCGAAAGAGGGCGATCGAGCGAGCGATTCATGTGCTGCGGAGGGCCGACAAGCCTTTTTCGCCTCATCTACTGTCCGTGTCAATGATATGCTCCGAACGAAATATCCCACTTTCACAAAGTATGCCACTCGTCAAAACATGTTGCTGAAGTAATATTGGGTTATTGGAAAGTCAACAGTGCTGGACAGAACCATTCACCCCGGTCAGATGCACTCGGCCGCTGAGCGTCATCGCATCAAAGATCATCCCGGGTTGCAAGGTGGCCGACAGGATTCCTGCCTTAGCTGCGGGTTCAAAGTCCCAGACTCTCAATCTGCGAACTCGAATCGTCAATAGTGTTGTGTTGGTGCCGAATGTGCGTGAACCATGATGGTCGCAAGTTCGCAGCAAGAATGAATGGGCTGTTCGGCTCAAGCAAGTCGGAGGGTTGATTTGGTATTGGCTGCAAGGATCGAGAGGGGTTCGGCTGGCATGCACCTGGCATGCAGCCGACAGATGCTGCACGGCAGCTGCACGGCAGCTGCACGTCATCCACCACATGCATCCATCCCGATGTCGTCTCTGCTCAGCCCGCCGAGTCCCAGCCCATGGAATAAAGTGCCACGCTGCCGCTCGACGACATGTCTACTCTTCCAGCTGCCGGCCCGGCTTCATGCAGGCCGGAAATTCGAGGCTCGGGCGCGTTTTTGCTTAGGACTAGCTGCTGTATTTGACACCCATGATTGACCAAACATTGATGGTGAAGAGCATTCTGGCTGACTGTCGAGACTCGATACATAGGCGTCACCTGATAGCGTTGTTTCCGTGGGCCGAGCCCAGCCAGCCAACCGAGTCATGAGATATGGCATCGCGATGGGCCCCAAAGGCCAAGTCAATGCCTGGCCTTTGGACAACGGGTCGACACGTTTCTCGTGCTCAACGTCTGGTGTTGGTCTGTCTGGTGGAGACAGAGACGAGGACGAAGACGAGGACGGAGACGAACCGGACCAGACTAGAGTCACCGGGCACCTGTTACGTCTCCCCTTATTCAGGTCTTCGGCATAGCCAGCTGCGGGCTGCGTCGCCGACAAGAGTCTCGACAAGATAGGGGCTAGAACCCGTCTGGTTTCTTCTTCAGTGCGCCGTTCTGGAACTAGCCCGTTTAGCTCCGGCCATGGCCTCGTGGGTGCATCGTGGGCTTTCCCACCTTTTCCCACCTTCCCCACCTTTTTTTTTTTACCAGCAAGTTATCCAGCCACCAAGCCAGCCACTCCACTTGCTTGGCCGACCGGCACAATGGCAGCGTGTCCACCATGACAAGGCAGCCTGGCAGCCTTTGTCTCAGACTGCCGGCCTGTGCAAACATTCGCGATGACCGTGGCAGTGGGCTTTCAGTCCGACTTGGACAGAGCACGGTTCCCGTTTCCCGTGGAACACCCTTGTTCCTTCGTCCATAGTCGTTGTTGAATCCATGCTAGCCCTGCAACAAAGACATTGTGGGTTTGGACCATGCATCATGGCTTTTGTCTAGATGGGATATATATCATGAATGCCACCTTCATGGTCATGGTCAGCAAGAAAAGCTTTGTTTATGAGTGTCGATGATTGTGTCTCGCAGTTTATTTAACCTTTGTCCTAAACGCACACAGCACTGACCTTGTCGACCAAACATTCCCGACGACAGGACCATCATCAACCTGAACGGCGTCAAAGTATTGGTCCAGACCCGTGTTTCAAGGAGGCCATGGCTCACATTGCCAACTGCGTGGCCAACACAGAGCACAGTTTCATATCAAAGCCAGTATCTCCGGCCTCTTCAGTGCACTCCGTAAGTTGAACTGGCTCGGAGAAAAAATCCCCCCGCCGAGACGTAGCAAGGACTAACATTTGCAATCTACTTCTAGACAACATCGCCCGCCTCGTCCTTTGACAACCCCTTTGTCTGGAGGATGTTGCCAGCTGACGTAGCCATGTATCAGTCGTACTTCAAGGACAAGCCTCTGCCAAGCTTAAAGATGAACAAGACATCCGACTCCTCTGCAGTGACTGCTGAGGCGACAATGATGGAGAAACACACTCCGGGGGTTGGTCTACGATATCAAGCTAGCCCACAAGCACAAGCTTCTGCTCGTAGAAGAAACGTAAGCGGTCCAGATATGGGACCCACGACCACAGTTCAAGAAGTAACCATGGATTCTCGTAAGTCCCCACCGTTGCTATATTAAATATACTACTACTTCCACATGCACGGATCCAGGCACCACAGCTTCTAACTTAAATAATCAGCAACGATTCCCGGTCGACCTCCTGTGCATGAAAGATCCGTCAGTGTACCCAGCAATACGGGAGATAAGAGGCGAGGGGCTACCCAGAACCTAGTTGAGCGACCGCTTGCGCCTCCTCCGGGTGCGCAGCAGCGATCTGCTTGTCTCCAGGTCCCTCCCCATTCACAGTCACAGTCGCCGTCCCGTCAACTGTCGCCTCTCCACATCCCAGCCGCTGATTCTATTGCGAGTCTCTTGACATCTAGAAAATCAAGTGCAAAGCTCAGATCAGATAGCACATCCCCGCTGTCGTCGCGAAGCGCTGGCATGGACATGTCTCCTGGGAGTTGGACGCGAGTTATGGCTAGCTCCTCAACACCCGATCTTTTGTATTCCAGATCTGCCGCCGCCACCAGCACCAAAAACGATGGTTCTTCAACCTCCCACCCCAGTCTTCTCTCCCCACCAGGCATGGACAATCTGTGCGCGTCTTCCAACAACAACTGGTATTCATCCAGTTTCAAGTCGGCTCAGAGCGACCGTCATGCACCGTCAGCCACATCCATTGGAAGCGGAAATGGAAAATCTCATATGCATCTCCATCACCATCGGGGAAAGTCGGAATCGTCGAATTTCGGTATGGACAGGGGTCGAGACCGGAAACGAGTCGATATTCGAAACAACAGTGGACCACTCCTAGAGAGCAACGATTGTAACGGACACAAGAAACGTGCAATCAGTCTGGAGAGGAGAGCATTCGAAGAGCTTCCCAAAGGCTGTCAACCTGCAGAAGCCAGCTACAAGCTATCGGCGAATGATCTTTTGGCCCTTCAAAAGCAGGCTCTGGAACAGGCTGAACGCTTCGAGGTACTCAACGTGGACGACGTTGATACGCTGTCCAAGGAGCTTCGCCAGCTCGATGAGCGTACAGATTACCTTCGGCGGACGCAAACATCACTGCGTGCCGGGCGCCGCAGCCTTCACTCACGCATTTGCCAATATCTTCGATCTCCCAGAGTGGCCCAGTTCAGCCAATACTCCATGTTGAAGCAGGAAGAGTCACTGGCTGACCTGGACGCCTCCATTGATGAGTGGACAGCCAAGTTGGATCAGGCAGAGAACCGCCGCACTCGGGTGCGACAGAAACTTTTGGAGCATGTCGCTGCTGCAGCAATCATCGGAAGACCAAATGCGATGGCGAACATGTCGGAGTCATTACAACAAGTGATGGGAATGTACTCGCCCACGGCACCACGGCAGCTATCCACACCACCTCGCAGTCCCACGCAGTCGAGTTTTTCCAGTCAAAGTAGCATGGCTTCGCCATCGCCACCAGGAGTGGTGGCTCAGATTCCCAGCACCATAATCGAACAGCCAGTGTTGGAGGAAGGCATTGAGGACAAAGCTGACTTGAGCCGAACCACAAGCATAGTGACCTTAAAAAGAGGACATGTGGAAAGCATTCGAATCTACGCAGGAGACGATGTCTTTGCACTTCTTACTGATGTGGAGAATGAGATGATCAGGATGGGTAGTGGCAACTCGACAGTAGTCGCACCAGAGCTGTTGATGGCTCATGAAAGTCAATTGGAGGCTGCGAGTGAGCGTGAGAGACAACAAGAAAGACAACGCAGCCACGAAAAGCTTCATGGCCACCGCAGCTCGTCTCATTTCGTCAGTCCATGGTCTTCACGTGCCAAGGCCCATATGCCTTTCAGCCCCGAAACCTCCCCAACCACAATACGCGTCTCTCGTCCAACAGAACCAATAATTACATCAAAAGCTACTGCTTCCGCCTTTGGCATCAGCCTACCCTCCAACAGCGACGATGCTGAGAGGCTGACTCCTGGTCCACTTGCTTCTGCTGCCAACAGATTGGTCCAGCAGGATGCAGGACCCTTCTTAACATCTGCCGTTTTCAAACCATGATCGTTCTGATGGACACTTGAATTACTGATAATGGCATTAATCCTCAATTTTCGGAACCACGGCATCACGTCCAGCGGCAGGATTGAATTCTTGCGGGCTTTCGTTGATCCTTTTTCTTTCCCCTTGAATACTTAACAACGTTTGATTTAGCGTATGATGTATGCGCCTAGCCCGATCCCCTTGTCCTATGTCTGCATGTCACAAGCTTTTCTCTTTTTCGGGTCTCTTTCCACCCAAGGGTGGTCCTCATCCTGCTGCAGGAGCTGTACTGATAATTCAGCTAGAGAGCTTTGTATTTGCATGCAATGCACAGCAAAATTGGGGAACGTTTATTGTCTTTTCTTTTCTTGTCTTTTCTTTTCTCTTTCTTTCTTTCTACTCTTTCCTTCTTATACCAGACCATATAGATATGAGTGTCAGCCATTTTTGGGGCTGCACAATGGCAGGGCGCGAATGATATCCCATGATGCGTTTATTTTTAGAAATCGCAAAATCGATAATTCTTTTTGCTCACCATATCTTGTTTGCACGAGCTTGTCCAGTCATAGTAGCCCCATGTATATGGCAAAGCACGCTCCGCAAAGATACGTTCCTGGCTCTCCTCATGCAGCCAAAATACATCGTGTCTTTCATCATGACAAATGCGACGTAGACCACGGGAGCAAATGATGCTAGCATCACGTCGTCTGAACCCGCGACTCCCCTCTGAGGAAAACAAAATCCCCCCCCCCTTTGCTCATGGATAATCGCCATGCCAAGGGCCCGACAGATTTCCAGAGCCTCTGCAGTGGACGTCTGGTCTGCGTTATCTTTCCGCCGGAGCATCATATTTCGTGCCGACAGCCCATGCTTTGACAATGCCCTCTACGAGACATGTAGATTGACTCAAATGGATGCCGACCGAGCGTCTATTCTCGGCATGTGGCCATGTTCGAACCCAAGCTTCCAAGCCTCATCTCTGCCGTAACCAAGTTCGCCGGTGCGAATCGGTATTTTGTTCCGTGTCCTCCAGTAAGCAAAAAAAAAGCACATGGAGATAGCAGGTATGAAATAGGAACCTCACAATTCAGTGAATTATGTGTGTATATGAAATGAAAAAAAAAAATCGGATGGGCCAAACCGTGGATTGAACACGGGACCTCTTGCAGCTGAGCTGGCGTAGCCTTCCCAAAGCAAGAATCATACCACTAGACCATTTGGCCGCGTATGCAAAACTGTCTGCCAAATTAAGACTAGATAATAATACTTGTCTCAGTTGTTTCTATCAGAATGCACAACGCCCCAGGTCGCTGACTTCAGGATTAGCCTAGGTCACGGAATAGACGCATACCGTTGTGAAACGGGCACGACAAGTCGAGTGAAGGACCGAGACGGCCTTGATTCGCGGCCGAAGCAAGGAAAAAAAAAAAGACTGTCCGAAAGACACAAGGACTGAAGAAAAAATATCGACCCAAGCACGCAGTGCCCTCTCCGTCGATCTATTAAAAAAAGATAGAATACGTATTTGTCTCTGTGCCCTGAATCTCTCCGCCTCCAAAAGGAATCAAAAGCTCGCTTTGGACGCGCTCTCACAAATTATAATACAAAAAGTCCGGAGATGGAAACAGAAACGTCCCCTCTTGCTGTGGTTGATCAATGCCGTTCACACAGAACGCGGGCTATGAAAAACCAAGTCATTTTGTGTTGGTATACCTCATCCATACAGTACATCCATCTAATTGTTCTCCGTCCTCCATCGACCGTCAGCCTGCTCGTTCGATGTGGACGTTCAAGAAAGAAGAGAATAAAAGTGCTTTTGCCACCCATCTTTTACTCGTCGTCAGCGTTGTTTCCCCAATTTTTTTTTTTTCGTTATTGAAGAAATGGTATGTTGCGTGATAGATTGGAAAAGATCAGTGCGTCACGATCCTCAAGGCCTGCAGGAGGAGCCCAAAGATTAAGCCACGAGCCACCTCCTCTATCTGCAGACAATCGAATACTCGGCCTAAAGCTTCACCAGTGGCTGCTTGGCCCATAACGCCCATCAATGCGGCTGGTACTCCGCTCTGGATGAGCAGCCTGCGTGCCTTAATGGCGAGCTTTTCCTTTTCATCTGTGGTCATCTCTGCAGGCCACGAGGCCCTCTCCTGCTCAGTGGGCATTGCGTTCTCTCGGAGCTTGCGCAGTTGTGTGGCGATGCCGGAGTCAGACGTATTCGCATCGAGCACCGAGGATTGAATTAGAGATTGGACGGTAAGTAGCGATGGATTGCCCGGTCGTAGGAGGAAGGACTTTGCAGCGGCGAGGAGAGTGCGGCGAATATTCCACGCGGATGATAGGGTGTACATTTCGTTGATGACAGCAAAAAGAAGTTCTACGGCCACACGGGTTTCTTGTTCAGACATTTGCGCATACTGCTTGATGGGCTTTGCGACTGGCTTCTTGATGCCGTTTACTATGGGCAGTAGTGAGGGAGGAACGCTCCCATTGACATTGGCACCAGCATTCGCAGTCGTCGTACTGTTCGGTACGCCTGCTCGAATGGTCTGGTAAATATCGTGTTGTCTCGACTGCGCCGCCTCTTCGCCGCTGTTGACGGATTCATAATCGCTCGGCATGTCGTCTGGCGGGGGGATTTGTCTGACCAGGTCTAGACTCATGGCAGACGGCGACCGAAGAGCGGCAAGACTCGAGGCCCGACTGCGCGATCGGCTCACGCGTGCGCTGGCTGGCGCCGAATCAGCAGCTTCCATTCGATCCATACTGCGTCCGATTCTCCCCAATTCCGCTGCTTCGCCCAGGTCGCCCTGGAACTGGAGACTAGGCCTTCGCGACATGGGTGCCATTTTCCCGGGTTGCGTGGAAACGATGGATGATCTTTGACTGTCCATGCTGGCTCGTTCCGATGACCTTGCGGGCGATCGGGTGTTTTCTCTGCGTAGAGACGGTGTTGATAGCGAGAGCCGGTTCGAAGTGGACGTCAAATCGACGGACTGGCTTGTTGTCGACTTCCTAGTGAGACCCGCGATGTTGCCAAAGACGCCGCTGACGCCTCCGACCAGCGTCTTGCCTCCTCCCATGATGGCATCCTTGGGCGCAGTGGTCAGAACGTCAAGCATGTTCTTGCCGACTGACTCCCAGCCGAAGCCCTTGGTGGTGGTTGATGAGGTGGTGGTGGTGGTGCCGCCGCCGCCGTGAGTGTGGCCCTGTGACTTCTCGAGAAAACGCTTCATGCCTTCGCTCTCGGCGAGGGACTGATACCAACACGCATCACGCAGATATCGTTCCAGTTCTCCCCTGAGAGACTGTCTCGTGTGGATCTTCCAGCTCGGCAGCTCTTTGTGCAGCTCCGTAAAGGCAGTAGCTCCAGAAATGGTCGCAATCCGCCTCATGATTTCATGCAGGGTTTCGAAGTCAGAGTAGCGTCGAACAATCATCCATCCCGAATGTGCAGAGGATGATGGTTCAACTTGTATCAGATAGTCCCAACTGGGCTTTGTGCGAATCTTGCTGTCGTCGCCTGGGGAGTCATCGTGCAACGTAAAGGAGGCATTGTGAAGTGTCAGGGGGGCTTTCCTGGGGCCATCGCCGTCGTCTACGTCGTCGTCTTGACCACTGGCTGGCGCGATCTGATCGAACTTGGTAATTTGCTGGGCGACTGGTTGTGACGGCAACGGTGGCGATGAAGATGATGATGGCTGGCTGCAAGAAGATTCAAACATCGACCGTGGCGTGACGGGTGTGGTTTCTGCCTCAGCTTTGGTAGAAGGGGATCCGTTGGTGGATATAGAAGTGGACGTGGACGGGGTCGTCGTTGACATGTGCAATTTTTCTGCCAAGTCACCTCGCGCCCAGGCTTTGGACTCGCCGCCAGTGGACTGAAAAGGCTTCTTGGTAGTGTCAAGAGACTCCGAAACCAGCTCCAAGCTCTTGTTTGATCGATGAGGCTGATGTCTAAAATGGACATCCTCACGTTTTTTGTGTTGATCATCACGAGAAATCATGGCATTCATTCTCTTCATCTCCTCCATGGCCTCTTCTAATCCCTCGTCTGCCATGCTCAGCTTCTTTTTGTGTCCCAGAGATTCCTTGCGACGATTGCGGTCCATCTCCAAGCTCGAGCGAGTTGATACAGGCTTTGCGATGCCAATATTGCCGACGTTTCCATCAATATCGGCGAACAAATTGGGTCCCGTATCGCGACCTGTTTGCATGCCAACATCAATGGCTTGATTCAGGTCCGGTTCGCCAGCCTCCAGCAGGCAGACAATCCAGCCGTTGATCCACTCAGCTTTGCTGCAGATTTGCAGCGTAGATTCAAGCACAGACGTAGCCAGGATTTCTCGCAGGAAGATACGCGCAGGGTCGCAACTTTGACAGCCCGGGTCGAGAAACCCCAGAAGATCTTCGGCCACGGCCTTGAACTTGGCGGCCTGTTGCTTTTGATTGAGAAGATTGGCTAATCGGGAATCCGGCTGCGATGCAAGGTAGTTATACACTGCATCAGCGGCAGTCATGTTCGATTCGGGGGGCAGATCGGCGAATGCAGCCGCAAGCTCCGACAGCAGCGTAATGAGGATGGACGAGCTGTTTGTGAGCAGGTCCAAAAAGGCGTCGGCCGGCCGCTTCCTTGACATACGATTCGATATAGAGAGAAGGTATGAGTTCAGCGTCCTTCGACACGCAAGTGGAAATGAATGGTCGCCCGGTATAATGGGGCTATACCACCACTTTATATAATCGCGCACGACTGCGTCGACGAGTCCGCCCAGGGCCTCACGGGTTTCGGGGCGGAAGTCGTCAAACGACTTGAACGCGGTCTCTTCATCTTCTTCTCCTTCACCTCGGCGGCCGTCCAGGTTATTCCGATCTGTTTCTGTAGTCTTCAGTTCGTTCCAAACTCTTGCAATAACATCAGGGCCTTGTTCTCCGCGTACAGCCTGGGCAATGGCTGGATGGCGCACTTCGATGGAGATGAAGACCAGGACGCCGCCAATCGCACCAATCAAAACAAGCCCAATTCTTCCGAGTATTGCATATATGACTGCAGATACGGCAACTGCCACACCTGCAAGAGTTGCTGGTGTCGCCTGAGCAACAAATTCCAAGGCTTTGACGGTTAAAGCTGAGGTTCTTGTCGCCGAATCCGCCGCTTCTTCTATTATCGACGCGTCGGCAGCAATCGCGCCGTCTCCGTCTCCATTAATCGTCGAACCAAGCAAAGGCCTGTCCTCTCCATTGTCGATTCTTTCTGGAGATATATCGGGTCTTGTTTCACTCGGGGTGGCGGAAGTCTCGAGAGAAACGGCAGGCTGGATGGCGCCGCCCATGCTTGTTGCGCTCACGAGAAGAGCTTCTGACGTAGCCGGCTCTGGCTCTTGACGAATAGCGATGTCGTACACGGTCTATGAAACCATAATTGTGCTTTACTTGGCGCTTTGCGAGTTGAAGCTGACGCTGGGCAAAAATGCTTCGACGTCGGTCCTACGTGGCGCGAGGCACAAAGGGGGGGGAGAAAGAGTGAACTGTTCTGGCATCGAATTCCTGAATCCCGGAGACACCTCCCAACGCCTAGTCCGGTCTGTGCTGTGCCCTGCTACTCATGGTCCGGTCCGGTCTGGCCTGGTCTGGTTGCTTGTGATTGCTCCGGCCCAGGTTGTTCTGCCAATTAGGGGATGAGCGGGGCAAGCAATCCCCTATCGCTGCTAACTTTTAGCGCCCAAATACACTGTTTCGCGTGTGCATGGGATGTGTGGCTGCCTGGCATGTGGGCTCATTTCAATGTTCACTCGTTAGCGGCCTGCGCGACTACGTTTTGGGGTACACAGCTCAATGTTGCTTGTCAGGACAAGGAGCTTGACCCGGAAGCTAGCAAGGCATGATTACGAGCCCATTTCCGTGGTGGAGGTTAAGAAAAAAAAAAAAGAAAAAAAAAAGTGTAATGTCCTGTGAAAGTGCTCTTTTGTGCATGCATGGATAACATGTACATTGTACATACCTAGCAAGAAGGTAGCACACAGTCCTCCTGACACCCGTCACGTGAACTGGCGTTTGTCCAACGTCTCTTGACGCGCGTTGCTGCAGCAAGCTCTCTGGAATGCGACTCGGCTCCGTTTGGAGGTTTTTCTGCCCGCAAACTTCAGACTTATGGATACATAAATTTCCCGAACTTATACAGCCAGTCGTACCAACAGTACTTCGACGTACACGTGTCTACTGTGAGTAGCCGGGGAAAAAAATGTCTTCAGTCTCCAAGAAGCGCGGTGCTGCTGGAGACTTGAACGACGACCGGGAAGTTTCACCCAAAGCCGCAAAGAAAAGCAAGCATGGCGTCAAGTCAGATGGCCAAGATGGCGATGGCAATCCTTTTTGGGAGGTAGGTTTCCTCAACCACTTCAAAAAAAAAAAAAAAAAAAAAAAAAAAAAAAGACTCGCCTAGCCTGTTGTGCACACACGCACACCGAAATATTCTTTGCAGAAACTAAAACAATCTGGTAGCTGTCCAACAAACGCCGCGTGAGCGTGTCTCAGTACAAGGGCATGTGCCTCGTTAACATCCGAGAGTATTACGAAAAGGACGGCAAGACGCTACCAGGCAAAAAAGTGAGTACCCAGTCCTGCTCGATCAACCAATCTCTCTTCAATTATCAGTTTCATCCCTGCCCTGTATATGGCTGACTTCCCATAGGGCATTTCCCTATCGGTAGCTCAATACGCAGCTCTTCTCAAAACAGCACCCGCCATCAACGACACGCTTCAACAGCTCGGTCAGACTGTCGAAGTGGTCGAGGACCCGTCAGGCGCGTCCGCGGTGAAACCCGCCAAGTCATCCAAGGACAAGAGGAAGCCGTCAAAAGAGAATATTGATGCAACAAGTGATGAAGAAGATTAGAAGACTCTTCACACGCAGAAAGACATCGGAGTGAAACCGGAGCGTCGAAGTTCACGCAAGCAGTAAGGCGTTTTGGGAATTGGGGTCTTTTTTTTTTTTTTTTTGCAGCTGGACCTTGTTTCGAACAGATAGATGCAGTACTGTTGGAGGAATTCTTTCACATGGTATCCTAGCAAAGGCAATAGGTCCATGATTGATATTACATGCAGACCAGGTATGATGGACCAAGTCACGTACTGTGTAATGCACATATGATATATGCAGCAAGTGTGTATACCAGTAGAAGCCGCCCTGACGCGTCAAAAATCCAACGTTCCAGACACCCATGTAAGATGATGCGATTGAAACTTGATCACGCCGCCTAGCTATCATGTGCTGGTGATGAGAAAGTGGCACACTGTACGCGCTGTATGCATTAATTATTCATTGATGTCTCCAGTTTTCCACTCCTCAGCCCCTCACAGGGCGTCGACGTCACTCGGCAAGCAGCCAGGTACCTTATCGATATCAGCTTGAGCCGTGACTCTGGAGTCCGAGAGTCCAGGACTCAGGCGGGAGATCATCAAGGATAATTTGAGATGGCCGGCCGCCGAATGGCTTTTCATCATTCGTTCGCTTCCCCCTCAAAAAGAGCAGTCCTGACGTTGAAGTCGGTCTGTGGACTATTTCCCTTTCTCTATCACTGCTGCTCAGTGCTTCGCATTCATATTATCTTTTCCTTGAACGAAGCTGATCTGTTCCTCAGTTTTGGTATGTTTTATCTTGGTCCACCGCTACCACCACACTCATTTTCCAACCCTCAGTTCGAGCGCTTGGTCGTATTTTCTCGGTTTCCGACATTTACCTTTTTCTTTTTTCAATAATTGCGCCTCGAATCTTCGCAGTATATATCACCACAACATCATTTTTTACCTCACCCTTTGAGCTTTGCGGTGTCCCTGTATATACATTTGTCTATACACATGAATGCTGGCCATCCGTGAGCCCCGAATTCGACTTCCTGCTATCGCCACATCCTTGCATTCAAGATCATCTAGTATTGCATCGTCTCATTCGTTTCGACGCCCACAATGAGCACGGGTTGTTCTTTCAGCCGTCGTGTCGAATCTGTTGATGACTACGCCGGAGTTCTGGTTCCCTTGGAAGAGGCACATCTTTACGGTGTGTCCGCTCGATCTGGTCGAATCGCCGAATCCGCATCTCGAGATGAACATCAAGGCGATGATGTTGAAAATGCCGATGAGGGAAAAAACGGAGAGAGCGAATCACAGGCAATGTTGCAGATGGAAGAGGCGGAATACACGATTGACAGTCTGCGAGCAGAAATGAGGCAAGGCCGCCAGAGCCAACAATGGACCGAATACGAGGTCAAGTCGAAACTCATAAACAAGGCCATCGGCGATATTGGCATGGGCAGATACAATTGGCAGTTGTTCGTCCTTTGTGGGTTTGGCTGGTTCGCCGACAACCTTTGGCTGCAGGGCGTGTCCCTTACCCTTCCCTCCCTGTCCGCCGAGTTTGACATTTCGGAAAAGTCCGTTCGATATACTACGAGTGCTTGCTTCGTGGGTCTATCGCTGGGAAGCTTCGCGTGGGGAATCGGATCTGATTTTTTCGGTCGCCGGATCCCGTTTAACTTTACCCTGCTCATCACCAGCATAGCCGGCATCGCTTCCGCATATGCGCAGAGCTGGGGAGGCGTCTGCTTCTTCTTTGCTGCGTTGGGATTCGGTGTCGGCGGAAGCCTGCCCGTGGATGGCGCCTTGTTTCTCGAATTCCTTCCCGATGCATCGAGCTCGCTTCTGACCTTGCTCTCCGTGTGGTGGCCCATTGGACAGCTCATCTCGTCACTGGCTGCGTGGTACTTTATTACCAAGTTCCCCACGGAGCAGGGCTGGAGATACTTTATTGTCTCCATTGGTCTTGTCACGTTTGCCATGTTTGTCTTGCGATTCTTTATATTCCGTCTTTTCGAATCACCCAAGTTTCTCCTCAACAAGGGGCGCCAGCACGAGGCTGTGGCGGTTGTACACGGCATCGCGTACAAGAATAACACCAAGACGTGGCTTACGAGTGACATATTAGACCAGGTTGCCGCAGACGAGGCTGGAAACGGTCGATCTAGACCCTCAAGTCCACCTTTGCCTCTGCTTGTCAAGTCCAGACCGGGGACGAACGCACTCAAGGAAAAATTCAAGAGCTTCTCGGGAGAAAGGCTGCAGCCTCTTTTCAAGAACAAGACCCTCGGGTTGGCCACGGGGCTCATCTGGTTCTCCTGGGCCAGCATTGGCATGGGATACCCTCTTTTCAATGCCTTTCTCCCGCAATACTTTTCTCACGGCCAGGGCCAGGGCTCTGAAAATGGCAAAGCAATCGCGTCGTCTGAATTCTCGCCCATCTCGAGCGAAACCTATCGCAACTACGCCATCACGTCCATCGTGGGCGTCCCCGGTAGCCTCCTTGCCGCCTATCTCGTCGACTCTCCATCGCCATTTTTCGGCCGCCGCGGCACCCTGGCGGGTTCAACGCTCGTCTCTGCCGTCTTTCTCTTTCTGTTTGTTTTTTTGGGCACCACGCCTAATGCCCAGTTGGCATTCTCCTGCGTAGCCGCTTTTTCCCAAAACATTATGTACGGTGTCCTCTATGCATTCACGCCCGAGATATTCCCGGCTCCCGTCCGAGGGGCGGGTACCGGCGTGGCGAGTTTCCTGAACCGGGTGACGGGCTTGATGGCGCCCGTGTTGGCCGCCAACATTCCTGGAGACGGGGCCTCGGCGCCCATTTACATCTCGGCGGCGTTGATTTTATCTGCTTTTGTGGGCATTTGTTTGATTCCCATTGAGACGAGAGGGGCGCAGCGGCTATAGGCTTCATACATCAGGACACGGCACGTTGAGAAACGGCTAATCTGGGTTCACGGAGACATGAATCACTTCATGCGGCTGAACTAGAGTGGTTTATTGGAGTGACTACTTCTGCAGGATGGATTGTATCCATCATTGGGTATCTGAAATGACAATGAGATGCTGTAAAACAAAAGCAGAACCCCGTGGTATACCAAGTCGGCGTACTCCATACATGGCCATGTTATATCCTTTTTTTTAGTGTTTTCTTTTAAGAAAGGGATCTTGAAAGGGAAAGAAGGCATGCGCGACTCCAATACATGTCTAGTAACTCATCATCTAACGCCTGCGCTATCGATTCTCCTTGTCTTCGGCCGAAGCCGCTTGTTTTCTCGCTGTCTTCAATATCGTTCTCAGTGTGTCCTTCACCATGGGATCGGCTCGAATCGTATTTTGCACCAGCCATTCCCGCATCTGACCTCTGAGTTTATTGACCACGGCCGCGTCGCCTTTGAAGGGAGCAGCTTCCATGTCCATCAAGCGCCCGGTATCAGTTTCCAGCTGCTTGGACACCGCCTCAAGGGCAGTCAATTTCTCGAGCACACGCTCTTTGCTATCCGAAGTGTCCAGCTTATTCGTCTTCTCGGACTCGGGCATCAGGAGCGGGCCGATCTGCGATATAGCAATGTACATTGTCATAGAGAGTTTACGCAGCAGCGCAGTGAATTGAAAGGGCAAGTAGGGCGGATGACGAGTCAGCGTCGTGACGAGGGTGTTGACGAGGTTCAGGAGCGGTGTAAAACCAGCCCGCGTCGCGGCATGGACTTCCGCGAGACACAGCGTCAGGAGTATCAACCAGCGGTAGAAGCGGCCAAACTCCATGTAGCCAAAAAGGCCCAACATGTAGATCATGGCGACGGCCAGGGCATAGTGCGGTAAGATGTTGTACAGAACGCCCTGCCTGACGTAGTCGCGTATGGTAACGCACTCCTCCCACGAGGTGATGTGGGCGCCGAAGCGCTCGTAGGCGAAGCGCTTGGCGGCGTCTTGGAGAGTGTCGCTGGCGAGCTTGAGGTGGATGAAGTAGGCTGCCGATTCGGCGGCGGCTTCGCTGCTTGTCTTGTCGGGGTGGTAGACGGCAGCGAGACGACGGAAGCGGGATTTGATCTCGCGGTCTGTGGCTATGAAAGAGACGCCGAGGTCGGCGTAGTAGGAGGAGAGCTGACTAATTTCGTGATCTGCTTCGTAGATGGTGTAAATGAGGTATACCGTCATGACGAGAATTTGGATTCGTCGGCGGTGTCGGGCGTATTGAGGCGATCCGGAGGCGGGTTTGGGGTCGCCGGCTCGGATGGTGATGCCATAGTAGATTGTCTGTATAATGGAGGACGCGATCTGGAGATTTGGAAAATTAGCTATTTTTTCTTCGTCTTCTTCTTTTCGTCTTTCAATACGGCAAAGGAGTGTTGGTTTGAAGGTGGAGATGAGGTCAGGAAAGTAAGGATGAAAATGAGCATGAAGTATTTCTTTTTCGTACATCAGGAAGGAACGACCATCCAATCAATGAGATGAGGGCTGCCATGGTGGCGCACGAAGCATTCTGTGATGTTGTATGAGCAAGGTTTGAGGATGTCCATGGGCAAAGTTAGCTGTCGCTGCTCTGTTTGTCGCCACGCGCGCGTGTGAGGACACCCTGGCGATGCTTGGCGGGGCGATAAGATAACAAAGAGCGAGGCTAGTCTGGGGACAGCGGGCCATCGTGAATTCAATCCTACTGGACAACGAAGTGGTGCAGCGCTAAAGACGACCGAAATGCCCCCACTTCTGTAGGTCTTCTTCTTCGTCTTTCTCACACCAGATTGATTAGGGACTGGCCAGAAATGACAGATATCATCATGGCAGCAGGACAGAACCCCGACCGCACGACAATGGAAGTGGATGTTGCTCATCGCTTCTTGTTATTGCTTCGCGGTTTGAGACTGCGGCTGTGTATCCGTTGGACATGATGAAGACGCGTCGCCATAACGCGACTCCACGTCGTACAGGAAAGCCACGCAGCTGCGCAGGGTCGATGTGATGTCGCCTTTTCCACCGGCGTGCCGGGGAAGTATCGCTCAAGCTGCTCCTTCCCAACTCGGCATCAAGTATCTGTCCACTTTGGCCTCCGAGGTGACTCACGCCCGGCGATTCTGTCAATACTGCATCCATGGTATCGCCACAGTCTCGGCTCAACGGCGCAGAGAACGTGGCTCTTCTTCATTTCTTGCACACCGTTCCTGCTCCGCCGACTCGCAATCTCGCAGATGAGCGACTCATACGCCATGATGGATATTCCCTTTCTTTCGATCATGAGCGTAAGCTCGTCGGCGTTCTCGCATTCCTGTCGAGCGTGACCGACGAGCCAGACCATATCCCGGCCGTTTGTGTCGAGGAGAAGTGCGATTCGAGTGGCCTCCGGGTGATGCTTGCGGTCAACAAGAAATCCTATCAGGATGGTAACAAGAAGCTGGCGCTGATAAAAGAGGGCTTTCAATCGCTTTTCGCGATTCTAGGCCAGGTCTCTGATGGTGAGATACAAAATCGATGTGGGCGTTTGAAGAGGGAGGTAAAACGAGAAAATGAAAATTCATCGCTTAATCAAGTCTCGGTCCAGTCAACCGGAAACGTTGAAGAGGCAGGTTTTGCTGCCATTATCTCCATGTGCTCGGCTCGGATACTCTGCCGACTACGACTGGTGCCTAATGCCAGGAAAACCCAGAGACAGTCGTTCAAGACTGCCCTCGAAAACGCCATTGTCTGTTTGCAGCAGCTACAAGGCAAAAAGAGCGGCGACGACGCGCACTCGACTGTACTGAAGAGCTTCAAAAGCAGCGCTAAGCATGTAATCAAACTGATCGATTCCTGGACATCATATCGGTCTGATGGTCGTCTCAAAGAGCTGGTCCAGGGAGTACATCATCTCTCACGGGTGGGGGGACTTCAGTCCCTACTAGACAAATTGTCTCATCGAGAAATGGACCCGAGCTCGAAGAAGAGCCTTGTAAATATAGTACGAAAAGTGGCCAGGTATCGAGAAGCCGCCAGGTTTCTTTATCGGAGTGCCAAGAAGCGACCCATAATCCGACACATGGAGGTGGTGTTGGTGCAGCTTCCGGAAAGCGCGTTTCAGCGGGCGCAGAGGACAAAGTATAGCCCCTCGCTCGCATCTGCCCTGGCACGATTAGAATTTCCCCAAAATCGAGTACAGCTAGGTTCCATTTGTCACTTGTTGCACACGTCAGAGGCACAGGCAGCCCGGACATTCAACGAGCAGACTCTCAAGACGCTGGAGAAAGGCAAGATTCATGCCGAGGTCCAGCTTCTCGCTCACTATGAATCAATGACGTCCATTTCAGACCGTCGCCCGCGCGTGATTTGCTCTAGCAAGGACGCATGCTGTCTCTGCAACGCCCTTATCGGCATGTTCAAGAACGTGTATACTCCGCGATGCCACGGGAGGCTTTACCCCGGATGGCTTTTGCCAGCTATTCCTTCTCTGTACAGAATGCAAGAACAGTTTAACGATTGCTTGAAGAGGCAAATCAGCGATAGTCTCACGACGCTGCTCAGAACTCAAAAGAAGACGATACATCCTGATCCAAACGAGAGTACGCTTCTCACATTGTCATTGATGGCGACCACAACCACCACGTTGTCTACTGAACAAAACTCGAGCGATACTGACTCGCCACCACAGCGATTAAAGAATGGTTCTATGGAGCCTAGCAGTGCTTTATCGGTACACGAGCCATGTCAGATGTCAATGGAAGACAGGGTGGACGGGCTTCTTCAGGATGACGTCAACGTAGCGAATACTAGATTGCATGTTGCAACATTTTTTCCAGTGAACGTTGAAAACAACGTCGACTTCATGACACAGGGCGAGAAGCGATCGACAACCATCAAATGCGGAGCGGCAATCCGAATCTTTCGAGCCGGATCATTGGAAGTCCATGTGGAACATGCACCGGCAGCGGGCAAATTAAGCAGCGATGTAGGCATGACGTGTAGCTTGGAGTGGCTCACAGAAGATGAAGCGCAGACGCTCAGGGAGAAGAAGCCGCCTGCTATCACTGAAATCGAGTCGTTGGCCACAGGAAATGAGCTACATGTGCAGTCCCCGGGCTGTTTCTACATATCAGCAAGAGGCTCTGTTCTTCGGCTTCGTTTCCCGCAGGAACCTGTAGTTGATGAGAGGTAGTGAAAGTGGTGAATATGGTAAGGCACTGGCAAGGGCAGGATTGGAGAAGAACGCCGGACCAAGCCTTCGTCGACGATGGATTTAGTTATCGCAATAACATATCAGGCATCTACTTCTGCCTGGCCTCGATTTTTTTGACATGGAGTAGTCTGGTACGTAATCTAGGTGGCCGTCTGGGTCAGCACACCATGGACCAAGCAGCTATGCTCGATGACAGCCTGACAGCGGCGCAATAAATTGATTGGTTGGCGTGGCGGCCGATATCATCTCGTCCGACCAGTCGGCCCCAGCCTTGTTCGCGCCATCGGCGACAAGCCACGGGGCTGGGTTGCCCGCTTTTGAACGGGGAACCAGAACTCAACTCCATCCACCACGATCCACGATCCACGCTCCGCGATCGCACTAAGCCGGCTTTCGTCTCGAGCAGCGGCGACAACGCGGCTGCAGACGTCCGACGGATTCCGCGAGGCCATCCGTCGCCTTTATGATCTGTTCATCGCACCTGCTACCGCCATCAACCTCAGCCACCCGAGACATCTCGTGGATGAGTCTTGCCCGTGCTAGACACAGCGCACATGGACGATGGAACGCGTTCAAGGGCTGGGGCTGGCCCATCTCCAGACCAGCTTAGTGGAGGCATGCCAGATGGCAGTCCAGACATTGTTCGCCCAGGAATGCTGGTCACTGGCCCCATGGACGTCGGTGAGTATACAAAACATGCCCTCTTTGCTGTCGCCAGTCTGACGTGCTTGCTTGGTGTTAATATGATTATTATGATTATGATTGTGCTGATTTAGGAGTATCCATTTTTCTGATTTGATTATGAACAAAAAGTTTCTGCAGTTTCTGCGGCTTCTTCCCTATATAGCCACCGTTTTCGCGTCGTGCAATGGCCATGATGAGCTGTGCCAAAAAAAGTACTCCGAGGTGACGTTTATAGGCAGCCACAACAGTGCCTTTGTCGGCCCCACGTTCGCCCACAATCAATATGTCTCTGTCACGAAACAGCTGGACCTCGGAGTGCGCTTCTTGCAGGCGCAGACACACAACAAGGCCGGCGTCATTGAGATGTGTCACACGTACTGCTGGGAGCTGGACTCTGGATCTCTGGACACGTACCTGCGAGAAATCGCGGCTTGGATGAACGGCAACCCCCGTGAGGTTGTGACGCTGCTGCTGACAAACGGCGACGGCATTGCGGTCGAGAAGTTTGATGCTGTCTTCCAGAGCACAGGTCTCAAGAAGCATGTTTATCGTCCAGCAAGAGGGGGGAGGGTATCAAAGACGGAGTGGCCTACTCTTGGGCAGCTCATTAATGCACACACTCGACTTGTGGTGTTTATGGGTATGTTGTTATGCCCTCTTATTCTACGCCTATTTTCCTTTTTTTTCCTCGATCGTTTTTTTTTTTTTCATTCAAAAAGAAAAGGAGAAGAAGAAGAAAAGAAGAAGAAAACAACCTCCCTCCTTCCTCAATCTGTCGGTGGAAACCCGAAATCTCACTGTTCGTTCAGATTATCATACAGACCGGAGAAGGGTCGACTACATCATCAGCCAATTCGATCACTACTGGGAAACGCCCTTCGGCATCACAGACAAGAATTTCCCGACATGCAGCGTAGACCGTCCCCGGTTTGGCGACCCGCAAAGGCTCATGGGCATCATGAACCACATGCTGAACTTTAGGATTGGCGACATTGTGTTTCCGGACCAGATGGATGCCGAGACGACGAATTCTCTTGATTCCATTACCAAGCAAGTCAATTTGTGCGAGAGTCAGGGCAAGCCACAGCCGAATGTGATTATGGTGGGTTTTCTTTCTCTTTTTTTTTTTCCTTTTTTTCTTCTCTCTCTTCAGTCCTGCGGGAATCATGGCTGACGTGTGCTTGTCGATAGTTGGATTACATCAACGTTGGAGAGGCGACAAAGGCGCAATTGGTTTTCAATGGGTTGGCTTGAAAGGGTGTTTGAGAGGGTTTGAGAGAGGCCTTGGAGGCTTTTTATTTACCGGCGCGGGCAGCGGCGATTCTGGCACCTTTTTCAGTCAGGATACATGTGGATGCATTTAATGTTTTGTCATGGGACTTGCGTAGCATATAGCAACGTGTTTCAACATGTGTGGCTGGGAAGCGAATACAACGATGCTTGTTGATTTTATGACCCGTGATATGTATGATACGTTCTGGTAGACATCTAATTGCGACGTGCATGCCTGAGGCTAGAGAAGTGTGGCTGTCGTGACGCCACCGCCACCCACAGCATTGCAGCGCTTGTCACAAGTGGCGCGGCAAATCACGAGGCGGCACTTGCCACCAACGGTACTTGCCACCAACGGTACAGTGCGGCAGTGTCTCCCGCTCTGCCAGCACAGGCCAACAGCTTGGCATGCCAATCATGAAAGGCATGTGCCAAGACGTGCAGTCAACTCACAGCCGCCCCTCGGCGGCGCATCGTAGACTGGACGTGTGTCGCAATTTGCTGGCGCCTGGTCCTCTGTTTTGTCCTGAGAGAGGATCTGAGAAGGGGCGGCCTGAAGACCAGGCCGGATTTGTCAAATTTTAGAAAGAAAAAAAAAGATACACACAAAAAGGCACGAGACACGCGCCAAGGATGGTGGTTCAATGAGACTAGACTGGGTTCAGTGTTCCCTTGTCCCTTTTTTTTTTGCGACCTTCCTTCCTTCTAAATCAAAGTGGGAAAAGGAGCATAAGCAACTTGACATTGCCTATCAGGTAATTTTTGCCTCATTTCCTCGCACTTCTCGCGTCGCGGCTTGGCCTCCTCCCCCCCCTTCCGACTCCTTTCTATCGACTACGGTGCACTCGAGTCGTTGCGCGTGCTTATCGTGAGCTGTTGGTTCTCTATTCTGCGCCGCGCAGACTGCTCAATATGCTGCTCGGATCATCTAGCTGGCGCGCGGCTGCGGCTGCGGCTGTTGCAGGTACGCTCGCTCGCATCAGGAGACGCCCCAAGAAGAAGTTCGAGACAGAGAGCTTTCCTGCGTCCTCCCCATACAAGACATGCAGACAGGACAAGTCTGGGTGTGCCCGTGTTGTTCCCCCTCTCGACAGCAGGGGCGTCGCTTCCATCATGACCGCTGCTGACTCCTCCATTGTCCCCGATAGCTTTGCTGGCTCCTGCGGCCACGTTGGCCGACGATGCCACGCCTCCCGGCCAATCCACCTTCATCTCGCCCGACAACAATGTCGCTTTTGCCTTTACCGTTCCCCAGATCGACGACTACAAATATCCCGAGGCCACCTTCTTCAGCATACGCGTGCCGAACAAATACTCGTGGGGCGGCGTCGGCCTCGGCAGCGATGACATGAAAGGCGCCCTCTACTTCATCATCTACCAGAGCGACGACGGCCTCAATGTCACCTTTTCGCCCCGCGTGGCCTACGACAACAGCGAGCCGACGTACTGGCCCGACATGCAGTATACCGTTGTCGAGAACAACACGGGCGTTTTCCAAGACTACATGTACTTCACGGCCATGTGTACGGCCCAGTGCCGGAGCTGGAACCGCAGGGACACCAATGGCGGGTGGCTCGACGTGTCGTCGCCGAGTCAAAAGGCCATTTACGCCATTGGTCCCTCGGAGCCGCTGATGAGCAGCAGCCAGAGCGCGCCCCTCAAGTTCCACCAGGAGTTTGGCGTGTTTTCGATTGACATGGGAAGGACCCGGGGTGCTGCGGACGCCCCCGTGCTGAACAAGGACTCTCAGAACGAAGGGACCGAGTTCATCGCGCGGCAGACCGGCAAGTCGGATTACAAAGCGACGCTGCATGGTACCTTTATGATCTTCTCCATTATCGGCATGATGAACTTTGGCGTCGTCCTGCTGCGGGCTTGTGGGTGGGCGAAATGGCATGCGTTGAATCAGTGCATAGCCACGCTTGGTGCGCTTTCGGGCTTGGTGCTTGGTGTCTTGACGAGCTTGCTATACAACAGGGTACGTCGTCTGGGCCCTCTTTATCACCGACAGATCTGTATCACCGACAGATGATATCTGTTTGTCAAGAGACAAGACCACAGTACTACTGCTAACCTGGTCGGAAAAAACAGTCGCGGTCTTTTTCGCATCATCATCAGATACTTGGGTTCATTATTGTTGCATTTATCCTTGGCCAGCTGGGCCTCGGGTTTAAGCACCATTTGGAGTACCAGAAGACGCAGGCACCAACCCTGTTTGGCAAGATTCACGTGTGGTCCGGCCGCGTGATTCTCTTTTTGGCCCTGGTGAATTCGTTTCTGTACGTTGCGTCTTGTTCAACACTTTCTGTGGGGGGGGCACAAAGGAGAATACGAGGAAGAAGCCCAAGATGATGTGGATCATGATGGTGATGATGATGATCAAGAACACTGTTCATCAATTGCTAACCTCGTGGTGACACAATGTATAGTGGTTTCGCCTTGGCTCAAAACAGGATATTCGCCCTCGTCCTGGCGGGCTTGCTTCTCGCCGCCTGCGGCATCACGTTACTCTTTCTCCTTGGCAGAAAGCACTTCTTTCCGGATACGCAAAAGTTCCATGCCGTGGATAGTCACCAGCCTCCTCCGTGGCGTCAGACAACCTACGCCGCCGGCGGCTATCCTCCTCCCAGCTACGAGTCACCGTCCCAGCATGCCGGTGGTGGTGTGCGGCCTGGTGGATCTGCGTCAAACACCAGCACCCCGTGGCGAAGCGCGGATAGTAAAGATGATGTCGACGAGCCACATCTGGGGAGCACCCCGACAGTGCGAGAATTTGCGTAAATTCAGCCGTTGGCAGAAGTGGGCGCGCTATTATTTGATCTGGACGAGTGATGCTTTTCTCCTTTTTTTTTTCTTTTCCCAGTCCGGTTCTACTGGCTTTTTTTCTACGGCTTTGTTTTAACGTCTCTTTTTTACTAATTCTCTGTTTTTTTTTTTCTCTTTATTATTCTTTTTCTTTTTTTGTTCTAGTTTCTCTTTTCAGAAATTCCGTGTTTTCATGTCATGATAGCGCTGGTGCACGAATCGGTGGGCGGGTGGATTGGTGTGTGTGTGTGCGTGTTTTCTTTGTTTTTCTGTACATCAGGAACGAATGAAACTTTGAGTCGAGCATGTCTCCTGATGTATCATGTGCAGGAACACGACTCGGTGTTGAGCCATGGGTGTTATTTTTATGTGGATTATGGTATATATGTACATTTCGCGGTTTACTCTAGCTATTCGTTTTTCAATCTACTTGTTTTATTTCTGCGTATACTTTTCGGTAGACATCTTTTTATGTTATTTACGTTGTATTCTTTACTTATGGAATTCTTTATATAATACTTATATACCTATATACATAAGTATTATATTCACAAGTACCTACCTAGGTACTTGTGAAAATCACACTCGCCTCTGCACCAGATACTTTCTGACAAGTCAAGCAGACGTAATTATGGGTCCGGCACTGTGACCCCGCGTCCCATGGCTGAACACACAACGACGGCTTGACATGGAACATTCATTGATGTCGACATCGGATCTCGTGCCTCAAACCGCAGTCAAGATGGCCGTCGCAGTCCAGCTGGACCGTCACGACGTGCGCATCAGCGCCCGCCCCCTCACGCAAGAAGGCTTCTCCCCCTTTGGCAGCGTCATCAGCAACGCGCGTGCTGAGATTGCTCCGTCGTCTGACGCCGCCGCAGCCCGCCTGCCGGCCAACGCCGTCTGGGCAAACCAGGGCTCGGCCATCCAGTACCGCCACGTCGCGCGCATCAGGAGCCTGTACGACCAAGCACCGAGCGGCGTGGCGGCGGATCCCATCGCGAGCATGTTTGTGTGCTCGGCGCGCGAGCTGTCCCGCGGCGACGACGGCGGCGGCGACGAGTCCTTTGCGGTGCGCGTCCTCGAGCGACACCCCTTCACGACGCAGACGTTCTCGCCGCTCCTGTCGACGGCGCAAGCGTACCTCGTCATTGTGGCGCCGAGTCTGCCGCCCGACGGCGAGCGGGACGGCCGTCTGCCCGTGCCGGCCGCGGACGACGGTCCCGGGCGTGGTCTCCCGGATGTGCGTCGTCTGGCGGCGTTTGTGGCCACGGGCGCGCAGGCCGTGACGTATGGTGCCGGGACGTGGCATGCGCCCATGGTGGTGCTGGGACGGCCGGGGACGACGCTCGACTTTGTCGTCACGCAGTTTGCCAACGGGGTGCCTGGCGAGGACTGTCAGGTCGTCCATCTGGAGGAGGGGGTCGAGGTGAGGGTGCCGAGGGGGGCGAGCATGGGAAAGCTGTGAGGCTTCTTTCTGCGTGGACGAGTCCGGCTTCCTGCCTCTAGATGGCGGGGAGGAACTCGCTTCGTGTGTTGCGTGCATGACATGGCTGGCCGCAGACGGCGAGCCCTTGTTCATGGCAGAGCGTGACGAACCAGGATGCTCGGGCTGATGGATGGATCAGCCGAGGGCGTCGCTTGACTGTGTGTGCATTGGACGTGTACATATCATGTACAATGTATGTGGCTCGGAGGATCAAATTCAATAGTCTGATAAACGATGAAAACCCCCCTGAAAACCCCCTTGTCGTCATCGCCGTCCCCGTCCTCCGTCCCATCCGCTCACTCATCTATGGATGCCTGCTCCTGACCAAATACTCATGTCATCCCACTGTGTACATACACACGTGCAACCCCCGCTTGCCTACATGCATCCCGCGATTTGATGATTCCGCACGAATCCAGTCCTCCGCCCGCCCACGCCAAATCACGTACATAAATATACTCCGAGCATCCCTCCCGCCAAAACATGGGTCTCGATACCGACGCCAGCGGCCGCCTGCATGACCTCTCCGGACTCGCCCTCCAGCCCGGCGAGAATCCCTACGCGGCTCTGATAGACGCCTGCCACGACGATCCAGTGAGTTTCATGCCGAGCATTCGCTTCTTTTTGTCTGGCGCCGGCTTTTTTTTTTTTTTTTCTATTTCTTTTTCAAAAAAAAAAAAAAAAAAAAAAAAAAAAAAAAAAAAGATCCAATTTGCGCTTTTCCCCCTCCCCGCTTCTTTTTACTCTATTTTATTCTTCCATACCAAGTGTTTCTACGGGGAACGTCGCTGATCTATTCACGCAACTCAAAGCAAGAGATTCAACTCCTCTACTCCGTCCACAGGACCACACGCAACGCTCAGCAGAAGGAGAGGTTTCTCGCCTCCGACTTCAAGGGCCTGTCCGTTGATCAGACCATCTTGAAGCTGGAGCGGCCGCATCTGGAGCCTGGGTTTCGGGATGAGCGCCATTGCTTGGTGTTTTGGGCGAGGCCGCCGGAGCATATTGTCTTGTTGGCGGTGCGGTTGCAGGAGATGCTGAGAAAGGCTGCGCCAGGTATCTCTCTCTCTCTCTCTCTCTCTCTCTCTCTCTGTCTCTCTGTCTCTCTTTCTGCTCCCTCTTTTTTAAGAATGCTCAAAGCTAATTGATCCAAGGCCTCTGGCTCATGCCCCCCCATAGAATGCACATGACGGTCCTGGAAGTCGCTTTTTGCAAGACGCCCGAGGAAATCGCCTCTCTGGTCTCGACTCTGCGCCCGGCCATCCCGGCCATCACCTCGCATACGCACCTTCACCGGGCGAGGCTGGTGAAGCCCACCATCTCCTACGACACGTCCGCCATTGCCGTGTCCTTCTTGCCGGCGTCCGGTGAGAAGGTCGTCTCGCCGCCGCCGACGACCCCCGATGTGGCTACGCAGACCATCACGCAGGGCGACGGATACACGTATCATCATTTACGCCGACAGGTCTTCGACATGGTGCGGGGGGCGGGCGTGGAGGTCGGATCGCGCTATCAGGTGCCGAGCGCGCACATCACGCTGGGACGGTTCCTGGATGAGGCGGACCATGATACGCCGCAGAAGAGGGAGCGTTGGATCGCCGCCATCGATGAGCTGAATGCCTGGTTGGAGCGAGAGGTCTGGGCAGCAGAGGAGGGGGACGAGAAGGGCGGCGACGGGGCCGAGTTTATCGGCGAATGGGTTGTTGGGCAGGAGAGGGGCCTGGACGCGAGGAATGGGACCTTGTGGTATGGCGGGGGGAGAACGATTATGGTCGGAGAGGGGTTTTAGAAGGGACCGACATAGATGAGATGGAGTGGTTTGTAGTATTCATCGAGAATATGCTGTCATGGTGCTTTGTTGGTGCTTTATAGAGACCTGCAATGTCGGGCCCTGGAAAGGACATGCATAGTTTCCCGAGACGCAGCTTTTGAAACGAACCAATACCGCTAAGCCCATCACTACAAATACACGTGAAACACATGCTGATTTATTTGCTTCCAAGTTGTTGTAATTCTTGTTGTCATCATTGCTATGCGCCGTCGGCCAGAATTTGACCCTCTGCCCCCCCATCATTCGCATCCCTTGCACAGAAAAGTCCTGATTTTTTTGGTTTTGTATTCATTCATTCCCTATGAAAACCTTCCGCCTCACATAAACACGCGAGGACATGAACCTCTTTTCGTTCGCCAGTCTCCATGATGCTCCGAATGCCGCAAGCATAACCACGAGAAATAAATTTGAGTGTAGAAAACCCCCCGTCAATCCAACAACAATGCATTTAGAACACCAGAGCCGCACCCTTTGTCTTCTTGTCACCACTGCAGAGAAAGAAAACCAGTCGTTAGTGTGTTTTGCGCAGAGGAAAAAGAGGCGCTGCAGACCGACGCATCGATTTTGGACGGCCACAGCCAAAGAAACATACCCCAGTTCAAAGTGCTTGCATCGCTTCAGGGCCAGCTGGCACTTGGTCTTGCACTTGACACACTCCAGTCTCAGGACAACCTTCTTGGTGGTCTTGGCCTTCTTGTGGAAGACGGGCTTGGTCTGACCACCGTAACCGCTTTGCTTTCGGTCATAACGGCGCTTACCCTGCGCGAACAGCGAGGCCTTGCCGGCCTTGTACTGCGTCACCTTGTGCTGGGTGTGCTTGCGGCACTCCTTGCCCTTGCAGTAGGTGTTTCGGGTCTTGGGAATGTTGACCTAGTAGTCATCCCGTGTCAGCTACTTGTATCATTACTTGTCTTGACGGCGATGGCGCGTAGTTGGGAAGGAGTTCAATAAAAAGACAAGTATGACGACGTCGCTGATTTCCCCCGGATGGGAAAAGGTCATCATTTCGCCAGTCGGGCTTCCGAATCGCACCAAGACCGTAACCGAGTGACGCAGCCATGTCTTTTTTTCTTGGTTTTCCAATGCTTTGCATGCCATCTGTTTAGGACGGCAAAAAAAGAGAGAAGAACCATGCCGATGAACCAAATATTGCAATTGTGACGTCTCGCAGCTCTGAATCTCGCCCGCATGCGCCTGCTTCACCACTTCATCGGTCGGGGGAGAACAATGGTATTCGTGCTTGGTTGGTCGCTCGGAGTCCGTCCTGGTGCGCTGGTGCCAATTTCGACGGGGAATTCGAGAATTTGTGTTCGTTCCAGTTTCATCCCGGGCGTGCAAATATGGTGTAGGAGCATAGTGTGAAACCTACCATCTTGACGACGTTGTGTGGTGTCGTTACTTGGGGGTTTTGGTGATGCGAGGTCCTAAAGATGCGATGGGTAAATTTGGGGAGGTTTTGGTGATTTCTCGCTTTGTGGGAAACTAGGGTAAACGTTCACACTTGATTGGATGCCATGGCTTGCGCAGATCCACCACTTAGTTTGATGCCTCGATTTTGGGGCCTGCAACGTGGGCGGCCAGCTGTGGCCCATACAACTCCTGAACGAGCGGATTTGCTTGGGACGATTAGAATAAGCATCAGTGGTGACGTCGTTTTTGTTGTCTTTCCTCTATTTTTTTTTTCTTTCTCTATATTATCTCTTATTGCATCTCAAGTTATTCGGTGAATACACTGATTGTTGTAGATTTGTTTACCGCATGCTTTCCAGAATTGCATCGCGTGGACGAAGCCTCAAGACAGGCCGCAAATACAACAGCCGAAAACAGCTAGCCCATCTCTACACCCCCTGCACCCCCACCACTGATTGGTCCGCGACCCTCCTCCAACAACCAAAGTGTCCTCCATGCTCGCATTGTCGCCAGATCATCAAGGTACATACATTACGAAGAAACCACCAGAATTGCATCCTTCGCCATGGATCCATACTCTGCGGAAGGCGAATTGATCAACATTCACAACCACTTTCACCAGGGCCAGTACGAACAAGTCGTCGATTTCGATACGTCTGCGTTTTCCGCCGAGAATGCCCTCCCCGCGCGCGTCCTCGTCCTGCGAGCCCGCATCGCCTTGGGCCAAGCTGAAGATGTCATTGCAGAAGTCAAGGGCGAATCGGAGCCTGACCTCGAGGTGATTGGTGCCTTTGCAGAATATATTCTGGGAAAGACCGACGCTGCGGTCAAGACGGTTGAGAAGCTGGTTTCATCTGCGGCCGACAACGTCACAGTCCAGGTCATCGGCGGAACCGTTTTGCAAGCGGCTGGCAACTCGGAGGCGGCTTTGGCTCTATTGTCGCAACACCAAGGAAGCTGTAAGTGAAGGGGTGTGACAGCAGTGATTTTTGCGTGTTTTGATAAGCGCTGATCATTCTTCTTTTTTTTTTCTTTTAAACAATGCCCACCATTGTACAGTGGAAGCCGTCGCTTTGATCGTCCAGATCCACCTCCAACAGAACAGAACCGACCTCGCACTCAAAGAAGTCGTCTCCGCCAGAAGCTGGGCACAAGATAGCCTGCTAGTCAATCTCGCCGAGTCCTGGGTCGGACTACGAGTGGTAAGTTGCCGTCTGCGTTCCTTTCTGTCGCGCCCTGCGCCAAAATTTCTGTATCGCTCACGGTCAACTTGCAGGGCGGAGAAAAGTATCAACAAGCATTCTACGTCTATGAAGAGCTTGCCCAGGCTCCTGCTACAGCCTCGATACGAAGTCTTGTCTCGCAAGCCATCTGCGAGCTCCATCTCGGCCGTTTGGAAGAAGCGCAGTCTGCCTTGGAGCAGGCATTGCAGAAGGATCCTCAAAACGTGGATGCCGTTGCCAATATGCTCGTTCTGCAGGTGGTTTCTGGTCGTGATGATTCAGAATACGTCGAGTATGTTGCTTACTTTCCGCGCTCTCTCTCTCTCCATTTCTCTCCATTTCTCTCATTCTTTCTTTTTCCCCTGTCTTTATTAAAAAAAACATGTAAAGGCTAATTGACGGCAGATTGCTGCAAAAGGCAGATCCAAAGCACCAGCTGTTGGTTGACATGGACGAAAAGAGCGCTTTGTTCGACCAGGCCGCCACAAAGTATACTGCCAAGGTGTCGTCGTGAGGTGCTTGTAGGACTGAATGATTCGAGCGTAATGATTTGACTAAAAAGGAAAAGGCAAATAATAAATAAATCAAACTTTCATTCAACCCACCTTTGTGGTGCTTGTTCTTGACAGCGCCGAGTGCCGGTACTCGTCCATGTAATGAAACCTGTGCGATGCTGGATACCGTGTGTCTTGCTCTGACGATGTACATATGACCCTTGGTGCCGATGCCTAACAACCTTTGGCATGTGAAATCCGACGCATGCCTACGAGCATCTCGATCCCCTGGGCGGCTTAATGCCCCCAAGCGTGCGCAAGCATATCCGCACTCGAGCACGAGCTCCATCCCCACACTCAAACCTATGTTGTTTTATCGACATTTCATTGTGCATGTGTGTTATGGCGATGGATTTGATTTTCTCCGTAGATTGCCGTAAGCACCATGCAGGGTAGCCCAACGCTGAAGTGAAGTCCAAAAAACCCGCATCCACGACTGGGCCTTTACTACAGACGCCACGCCGAATTCTACCGCACGAAACTACACCTGAGAACAGACAGAGCACCGACACGTCATAATGTTGAATTCTCGATGCGGAGAATATGAAATGGGCACATGATTGATGGTCACGCTGTGCAACACACTTTGTCCTGGTTGCAAAAGTGCCTAACCGGATCGATTGGTATTGTCAGTTCTGTGGTCTTCTTTTTTTTTTCTTTCCTTTTTTTTAAATGGAAAAAAGAACGAGTCACCTCCCCATGTCCACGCTTCTTGATTTTCGCCCATTCCTCATATTATCATATCTGCCAATTCAAAGCACTTTCAGTACAGTTCCATGGCCAATGTCTCATCATCTGCAAGAGAAGCAGACTTTCTCTGTTTTTTAAAAAAGCGCCTGCACGTGGTGGTGCACTCTGACTTAAAGCTCTTCATCTGAAATGGCCAAGAATAGCCGGACGTAATTCTAAAACGCCCTCACTTCATCGGGGTCTCGTTCCATGAATTCCGGGCACGCTGTCGTTTCGGACCCTCGTACATGTTTCTCATCAAGACAGTCTCTTCCCACCACTGCACGGCCACTCCCGTCTGCTCCTGTGCGTTGCGTCGACACAGGTGCCGCCTCTCCCGTGCCAGCGAGACATATACGCGCAGACGGCAAGTCGTTCTTGGGAGTCTGGTCCAAACAACGACCTAGAGGGGCACCGGCGAAGTAATCTTGATACTTGAGATACGTCAGGGAGTAGTCCTCCACATCACTGGCCGCTGAAACCCTCTCCTTGGGGCTCGTGTGTCGATGGCACGTAGATATGGAGCTAATGGATAGGTCGTGCGGCATGTCTGCCACGGTGGTCCTTGGTGACCATGGCTGTTGACTGGCTGATGATGACTCGAGCCAGGCGACTATGGATTTGACAGAGCGGTTGGTACTTGGAGGGGCTGTTTGACGACATGGGGAAGTCGATTCGTGCTGTAGTTGAGGTTTAACGGATGAAAAGCTAGTGTTGGCAAGTTCGGTTTTCAACTCTAGACTGCCTATGGTAGTCATGGTTTCTAAGAACGCTGTGAGTACATGTAAGAAGTCCAAAAAAGAAAAACAATCCAAGGGCAAAAAGTGAGGGCAGAACGCTTTCACTTTTCAGCCTCCAGGGTTGTGAAGTTCGCGAATCAGTGTTGCGTGCCAAGACTGTTGACATAGCAGTCGGCACCTGTGACAGCTGCAGCTTTGTGTGTGTCGCACTATTGAATCGCGCTATTGAGTCATTGAAAAGGGCAAAGATTCAAGAAACGATAGCCCGGACTGTTTGAATTGTCGCATGGTGCGTTCTATGTATACTCTATACGGTCTCAGGCCCACGTCAAATGAATATTGGAAACACATGAATGGTATCGGTCATGCCTTGAATTTTCTCCCTATTTCCCCCCCAAAATAAGAATAATACTGATAATCATTTCATCAGCCTCTCGCTTTATTGAATGTCATATGAAACCTCCCAGAGACCCGTGCTCCGATGTCGCATTTTCTTCGTAGAATTCCACACCAAATCGTCTATTTCTTGTTGGGAAACTTGGGAGCACCGATGTCGCTGCCGCGCAGCTTCACATTGAGCACGCGCTCCATGCTCCCCAGAACCTTTTGATCGGGAGCCGCTGAGCCTCGCTCAAAGTCGGCGACAATGCCCTGTGTAGTGTTGCAACGGGTAGCAAGATCTTTCTGCGTCATTTTGGGTTCCATCTTTTGTCGAGCAGCAGCGATGGTGTCGCCGACGTGCTTGCCGATTGTGTTGGGTTTGATGATCTCGTCTGACCGGTCGACCTTGGTCAAGCGCTGACCGTCAGAGCCGCTGGAAGCCTATTTCATACGAGGCGTCAGTTACGTGACGCTCTGATTCAAAGCACGAGACAGATGTTCTTGAATGCCATCGTGAAAACGTAGTCCGCCCCGCCGCGGGACGTTCCGGAGGGTGACCACGGTGTCCCGTCAAGTGAATAAATGCTTGGGGGTAGTTGGGTATCAGGAGTGACTAGTGCGTACAGTGTTGGCGGTCGAGTACTTCTTCTCAGTTCCAATGACGGCGCCAGTTCGTGCGGCAGCATTGAGAGCGCTCTTTCCACGGACGACAGTCTCACGCGCGGTGGCACCAGGGCCACGGGTCTTGCTGCCAATTTTGGTCACCGTGTCCCAGTCAGCCATGATGATAGTGGTGTCTGTGGTAGTAGGAGTTATGAAATTCAAGACTGTCCAAAGTGGCGGGAGTGGAAACGTGCTGACGATTGAGTCCTGGCCAAGGATGGATGATGATGCAAAGTATATATGGACAAATGCGAAAATGTGTGTGAGAGAGAGAGACTGGAGTGCGTGAGGCGGAATTTGAGTCAACCGGCGAACGAATGGAGACAGAAGGCCTTGGTGGGGGTGGTTTGATGGAGGTACCGACCCGGGCGACTTTCAATGTTGCGCGAGACCGCCCGCCACTGGGCCCGCCGCTGTGGAAGGTGCTAGAGTACTGCGCCGGGGCGTGACTCAGTTGGGAGTGGACCAATAGCAGGAGGCTCCTGCCCTCAATGACGGCATGGCTTCAGCTCCAACGTTGGGTGCCAGATGCTTGAGCACGCGCCGGCTGACTAAGTCCTTGTTTGCTTGGTGATTGGCGAGCAGTGAGCAGAGCAGTGGTTGGATGTACGTACCAATGTGACCTCTTTGGCACTTCCACCACAAACGAGCAATATTCCTGTCACGACACCTGCCAACATGCCTCACCAGCATTGCCTTGTCCGCCCCGCTTTCTCCGGCGCCCGCGTCACACCGCGTCCTGCATCTCATCGAAGATGGACTCACCATGGCTTCCAATCATCCATTTCGTTGATGCTGCCGACAGAGCTCTACAAACCTCCCCTTTGTTTCTTGCTACCCTTGTAATTGTGGCTGTTGTTTATTTTCTTATGGGAAGCTGGCCCGACTTGCTTATGAATGCTTGTTTCTATGCCTTGAAGCGTCGTTCTCTCGTGGCTGCTCTTACTCGCCGGCTATGGAACCAAGTACATGCTACCCTACTCCCCTCTACTGTCGCAATCGGCGTTGCTTTTCTGATACTCTCTACTCTGAACCGCAAGGTGGTCAAGTGGAGAGGATTCGGACGACCCTACTTGATACCATGCCAAACGACACATGTCAGGCTATTTCCTCAAAAACATTCATTCAGCTTTTCATACCTGGTTGTTGGCATACCGGTGGGTATCTCGGGTAATTTTAATGGGATGATTTCAGTTTCAAATGAACGACGTCTGGGGTTCAAGAGTTTCGTATCCGAGGTGTCACGTGGTGCTTGGTATAATGTCAATGCCTTTGACTATCTACAGCGCGGCCATAGCGAATCTGGACTTCGCGGAAAATTGGATACATATTTACGATCTCAGGTAAATCTCTTGACATTTACGTGACCGATTCCCGCTGCTGCGATTTTCCTCTTGGCATGTGCTGAAAAGGAAAATAGAACGCAGACCCAGACGACTATCCTCACGCGTATCTAGTCACGGCGGCCAGGTTCCTGGGATATCACTTCAACCCGGTATCGCTCTGGTACCTTTATAGTTCGGACAGAATCCTATCTGCTATTGTTCTGGAAGTCAACAACACGTTTGATGAGAGACGACCGTATCTCGTACTCCGCGACTTTTCCACTGAAGCTGGGCGTCTCCCGGGTTTGACGGCCGGCGCGGCACCAGCATCTCGCATCAAAGGCTCATGGGCAAAAGACTTGCACGTCTCGCCATTCAACTCAATGAAGGGGACCTACTCTTTGCTTGCCAGCGACCCTCTGCATCCAGGCACGGGGGAGTTTCGGGGCCTGGACGTCACCATCAACTTGAACTCATCCAAGGGCCACGCAAAACTCATTGCGAGGCTGTTTTCGGAGGGCGAGGCAATCGACCCCGAGTGCATGTCGGCCACTGACAAGATTCGATTCCTGTATTTGTGGTTCTGGGTGGGCTTTGTCACGTTTCCCAGAATTGTCAAAGAGGCGGCCGCCTTGTTCTTCAAACGGAAGCTCCACGTGTGGTATCGGCCCGAGCCGTTGAAAGAAAGCCTTGGACGACACGCAACCGCCCATGAGATGGCTCTCGAAACCGCTTTTCGCAGCTACCTACGATTCCTTGTCGGGCAGTGTCGAAAGCCTCTTGAAGTGCGCTACATGTCGAGTGGCATCACCGACTCGTTGGATGAAACACTGGCTTCCCCTTGTTGCACAGACAAGAATGAAGCTCCTCAAATATTGCAACTCAAAGTGCTCACACCCCTTTTCTATACTCGATTTGTGCACTACGCGCACGACTTTGAAGCTATATTCACGGAGTTGGCAGACAGCGGAACCATATGGACTGATCAGCCGCACCTACTGCCCGAGCTGTTCCTGAAGAAGGCGTCACCTCCTTTGCATGCCCCGAGCGCAATGGATTACATATTCTTCAAGGGCATTCAGCATCTGAGACGGCGACCTAGCCCGATCGCTCGGGTGTCGACCTCGGCGGATCCACCTGCGAAGGGCAGCGTAGTTGCTGAAGATATTCGGGACTTTCGCATCTCCTCCATGGATGCGTACATTCTCGAACATGCTAATGCCAAACTTCGAGTCTTGTATCGGTCCACTTTGCTACAACTGTTTGTTGCAGACAACTACTTCCTGGGCAGCTCGGAACTCGTGTGCATTGTTCTCTTTGTCTTCAGAACTTTGCTTGCTTGGTTCTCGGCCACGACATTCTGCCAGGTCATCGACACGTAGCGACTCATGCATTTTCCCTTCCCTTTATGTTATGTTTCTATGTTGGGCAGTGCGACAAATAAAATAACATGTCGGATTGTCCTGCCCAGAATGCCGCGCCGCCTGCGAGGATGGGCAAGTTTTGCAGAATAAGAATAAGATCAAAATAAAACACGGCGTCGTAGCAAACAAGGCCTGGAATGATGAAACAAATACCGACAAACATTGTATGCCTATCTAGTCTATATGCTGGCGTAAAACTACATCATATCCATTATCCGGTGCGATATCATAGCTCATATCTCATGCGTGAACGCGCTCTTCCGCTACCACGGCCTTGTCAACTCGCGGTCATGAAGAAGCTGTCTCTGGTGCGCAGACGGGGTATATAGTACAACTTGTGCCCATCATCTAACAGGTTTTTTTTTTTTTTTTTTTTTTTTTTTTTTTTTTTTTTTTTTAAATTGTTGGTTTGAATTTCAGCCTCGGTGCTACCAGAGGAATACCAGGGCAAGTAGACACCAGCTCAGGGAGGAAATGGGCGCGGATCCCGTGGCAGACGACTGGTCGGGAGCCTGTTTCGGTATCTTGGTCGTGGCGGTGGCGGCGGCGGCGAAGCAACTTGCGGTGCCGCACTCGTAGCCCGAGGGGCAGCAGCCGGGCGCGACGGCGTCGTCTTTGCCGCACAAGAACCAGCCGTTGGCGCAGGTGGCGGTGGCGGGCGTCGTGGGCAAGTTCACGACGGGCACGACGACGGTGGCCCCGTTGGAGACCAGGGTCGTCAGGGGGGGCGGAGGCGGGCACGAGGATGTGTGGCAGTCGCGGTCGGTGCGGCAGCAGCCTCCTTCGTGAGTAGCTGAACAGCCGTAGAAGCCGGTCGGGCAGCCTGTTTGCGTGGGCGGGGCGGTGCTCTCGGAGGGCACCGGCACGGGCGCGTCGGACACGCTTATCGGCCTCCACGGCGGGTTGTTGTTGGTCGGGTTGCCGTCGATGACGGATGTCGGGGCGGGCGTGACGGACTCGCGGGGCCGCGTCGGCGGGAGCGCGGGCGTGGCAGTTGCCGAGGACTTGGGCACGCCTTGGAGCGCAGACATGACGGGTTAGTACCGGGCAGCACATCCGGAGTAGGGGAGGGGGGAGGCGGCGGCGACGGGACTCACATCCGACTCCCTGGCACACGTAGCCGGGGATGCAGCAGCCTCCGCCCAGAGCAGCCGCACAGCTCGTGGCATCGTCGGGACACTTGCCGACGCCGCCGCCGCACGTCAGGCCGTTCGGGCAGCAGGCGACGTGTCCGACGTCGGAATCCGGCACAGCCGTGCAGTACGTGCCCTGGGGACAGCACTTGTTGGGCGAGCCAGAGCCACCACAGCTGTTCATGTCGGCCGGGCACGACGTCCTCTTGCCCAGCACGTCGAGAGCGCGCGCCCATCTCGGCGCAATGCCATCCCGCGCCTCGTCATGGTGCTGCGCGTAGGCGGGAACGAAGAGGCGGTTGTCTGCAGCGCCATGGCCGGCCGGCAACGGCGCGAACGCGAGGTGTCCTGCCAGGATCTTGTCGTTCGCATCGGGCGCTTGTCTCTTGACGGCCGTGGCAACCCGCTGCTTGTCTGCCGCGGCGGCCACGACCTGCGAGGCGAGGAGGAGGAGCACAGCCGTCATGGCGCGCGTCGGAGCCATGCTGTCGATTGAATTTGGTGAAGGACGGTGGTGGCGGGCCCAGATGGGAGGTGCGCCGTCTTAAAAGGAAAAACAACCCGTGGGTGTGCTTGGTGTTGTTGGGCTGGATTAAAAAGAAAAAAAAAGTTCCATTACGTCGGTTCAGAGACAGACTGACGACTGACGACACCGGCTGTTTGTTTAAGTGGGTTCTTTGTTTGGGAACAAACAAAGCAAAAACGTGGGGGCTGGGACGGCGGCTGTTGGCGAAGGAACCCGGAAGGAGCAGCAGTGCCGGGGACGAGGCTGACAATGACGTTGCGAAGAAGAAAGAAAAAGAGGATAAAAAAGGGAAAAAGTAGAAAAAAAAAAGAGAAAAAAAATAGTAGTTGCAAGAGCAGAGAGACGATACCGAGGCGACCAGGTTCTCATGCTGTGCATTTTGCTTTCCAAGTCCTTGCTCTTTCTCGCCCGCATACGCACGGCGTGGATTATGTACCGGCACCGCCTCGAGCAAAGACTTGCCAAGCAATCTGACAGGTCCGACGTTGCTGCATTGGGCAAGCTCCGTTGCGGCGGAGGGCGAACAATAGACTGAGTGAGCCTGACGCCTTCTGGACCTGTTGGCGAATTGAGCTTTGTACATTGGACACCCACTGTATGTACCATGTATCTATTGCTTCACACCCCCCACCCCCCGCCCCGCCGCCAAAACCACCCCTGTACACCCGCGCGCTGCGAAAGACGACTTCTCGCTACGGCCTGGTCTCGCCTGGCAACCGACCAACGGGCGGCCCACGAGAGGCACCGAGCGGCCGCGTCTCAGTGGCTGCCGCGCACCGGCCTTTCGGGGCGAGCCGGGGAGGGGGAGAAGGGGGGGGGAAGAGCGCGCCAGGCCGTGCCGTCACGCAATTATTGGCCGACCGACCAATCAGCTGCGTGCGCGCCTTCGCTCACCCAACTCCATGCATGGCATGGCATGTCCCAGAGACATCCGTTCAACCGGGGACAAAGAGGGAAGAAGGAGAAAAGGGAAAAGAGCAAATAACCGAACCGTGGATGTGAGCCCAGGCTGCATCATGGACGCTTTGATGGCAACGAGACTGTGGTGAGGGCAGGCATGCCTTGCAAGGGTGCCGTCTTGCCGGGGTGGTGGGCATACATCGACCGGATATATAGACGGGCATTCGCAGCATCCGTGTCGAGTGCCGTCCGAGTGTCATGATTCTCTGACGACTTGCCGTCGACAAAAGAAGAAAAAAAAATAACAGAGAAAAAAATAAGAAACAAAAAATACAAGAAAAAATATATTTTTATATATAAAAAATGCGCCGTCTACGTCTGCTCTACACAGTGACGTTGTTGCTCATCGGCTTCCGCACCGCAGCCGCCGACGCTGCGGATCTGGCACAGGAGCTCTTACACGCGACGTGGCCCGCTGCCCGCTACTCTTGGATCGTCCCCGAGACGACACTCCCCGATGCGGAGTCCGCGCAGGTACGACTCGCGGCCGGAAGCGCACCCGGCACCTTTTGTCGCGGTAGAGCGTGGCCCCCCGGGGCGGACCGGGTGCTGTTCCCCGTTGAGGGAGGACGCTTGGAGTTTGCCGTTGGCGGCGGAAACGGGTCGATCGCGGACTGGGACTGGGATGTCGACGTCTGGTTTGATGGCTGGGCTCGCTCGGGCTGGAGTGGTGTGCAGAAGGAGAAGCTGTTTGTGGTGGTTCGTGCGGATAGCGACTGGCGGTGGAATGGGGGCCGGCGGTCCGACGACTCGGTTTGCAGTGCTGGGCTGCGCCTCGTGTACGAGGTGCAGGCCGTGGCTGATGGGAAGCGTCGTGCGTATCGGGTGCCGCGGGAGAGGTTGTTTGGCGCGGAGGCGACTCTTGCCGTTGAGGTGGTGAGACGTTTTCGTCGTCGCGCCGGCTCCGCTCCCTCGGACGATGGAACAGATGTCGCGAGCGTGCTTCGTCAGGTATGTCAAGCTTGTTGCCATTCCCTCTCTCTCTCTCTCTCTCTCTCTCTCTCTCTCTCTCTCTCTCTCTCTC